>PYHX02000495.1:77471914-77660566 GCA_004302925.2 Cochliomyia hominivorax | reverse complement strand
TCAATGTCCAGCATTTGGACATTTTCAAATATATTTTAAAGTCCTTAATTGCAAATGTTGTTCTATTACACCTGTCACCACCTACCTTTACCATCACCTTATTTCGGAAAATCCCTGACGTTCAGGGAAAGTTACGTTTGATCAATAAATAATGTTTCTTAGATAAGACAATTTTCGATTCGACACATTTAGGAATATCCTGAGTTGATTTTTATTGTACCCTATCTGAAACAATTGTTAAAGCCATCTTTAACCTGTTTATTTTTCTTAAATTAGCGGGCTTATATTGGTAAAATTCTCTAGAACCTCTTTGGGTAATCAATTGATCAGTATTCTAAAAGTCAAATCAAAAAACTTAATTTCAAAAAACATCTAGGATTTCAAAATTATCTATATATAAATAGAAAAACTATATTTGGTATAAATATAAAAATTCTGAAAAGAAAAAAATTTTATAAACATCTTAACACCACTTAACTTTTGAAGTAGAGTGCTTTATAAATTATTTGAAACGTACAGTGTACACACATACATAAATATAGACTTTTTTTTTACTATTTAATCAGTATTTTCCATTCAATACACACTTTCTATATCCTGTTGAAATCCTTTGTAACTTTAAAATTTCTTGTTCTCTCTCTTTCTCTTCTGCCTCTTCATTAAGTATATAAAGAATTCTCCCTATTTCTCTTTTTCTATTACTTTTTTACTCTTAATTTACTCTCATACTCTCAATTGTACTCATTATTCTTTAAATACATTGTTTATTTACATAAATTTTTCTCGAACACGTTTAACTTCTACCCCCATTTTAGAACCGGTCGTTTTAAAAGTTCATAGAATAAGTAGTAAAAAATTTTATAGTGCTGTGCTATACAGTGGTACAGAACAGTATTTTCGAAATAAATCTGTAACTTTTGGAGTATATCTTAAGGCTTTATTATTATTTTGGAGCATATCTTAAGGGTTTACTTAAATGAGACTCAACGAACTAAAATATAGTAATTTTTTGAAGCGATCAAAAGATTTGAGTTATTTGTATTTAGAATTTCCAAATTTCGCAGGACCTTCCTAATTCATTTTTTTATAAATTTGTTCAGCTTAAAACTCTTAGTGCCAAAAATCATCGTTTTTGTTTTTGATTTTTTTATATACTTGCATAAATCAAATCTGAATCGATGTCCATCTGTCTGTTCTCACATCCACTATATATGAAAAGCTGAATGAATTTAGTCCTAAATATTTCTGATAGTCTTGAGAAGTTTCCTATTTAAAACCAGCAAAATTTTAATATTGTATACGTGTCTGTAATTACGAAAAATATTGTATTTACTTCACACGCATTTGCAATGGAGGGTATTGAAGTTTCGGTATAGCTAAATATAGCATTTTTACTTATTTATTTCTATTTTAAAATTATGTGAAAATAAAATAAATTTATTTAGAAATAAAATAAATTTTGGACTCATTATCATAAATGTATTACCAAAGATATCTGTCAAATATAAAAAGTTAAGTTAAATTCCATGAAACCTTAATAGCCGAAACTTCTTAAGCGCAATACCTAAATGTTGAGAGGTATCATAATGTTCATTATTATGGAAAAACTAAATACTGCCTTAAAAATCCAATAAGTACCAAATTTATTCACCCATTTAGAGTAATAGAATGCCATTTATGATTTCATATTAATTATAAGTACAATTGGAAATAAAGTACCATAAAATCCTCTTTTATTTGATTTAATAAATTTCAAACTTTATCTTTAATATCATGTATATAAATTGAGTATTGCCATAATACCAAATGCCTTTGATAATTCTGAGTCCTTTGAAAGATCCAAAAAGTATTGCAAATTCCATTATTGTGGATTCTCACCCAGTTGGGATCACATATACCAATCATAAGAACAAAAAATACCACATTTTTTCATGTTTAGGTTTCGTTAACAAACAATTCAAAAAGTACATTAGGAAATTCAAGAAGTACTACATCCGACCATAATTCTATTTAGAAATTAAAAAATCCTACATTATAATGTGCTCAATTACTTTTTTATCCGTTTAGGATATATATAATATAATATGTTGATGTAAAAAAAAAGTACCAAACACCTATCAGTTTAGTATTGAAAGGAAAACGATTAGTAACACTTAACACTTACCAGTTTAAAATACTGACTAAAGATCGTGCAAAATTCAAAAACAATAAGCCGAAATTAATAACGAAATATTATAAGATAGATAAGAAACAAAATTTACATATGGTTAAAAAAATATTACGAGGTGCCATTTTTTATAGCCGACTCTATACATGGGCTCACAGTTATGAAACTACCAATCCTTCGCTACAGGTGTGTATAAAAATCCAACCAACCGATTAAAAGTAACAATTTATTTGATAAAATTTTAAATTCTTTATCTTTTTTTTTTACTTTCTACTCTGCTTCATCCCACTGTATAATATTAACAAACAATAACACTGAGAAAAATATGAAACAAAAAGTAAAGAATACCGGCCGGCGCCATTTATGTTTGAACAATGTGCTGCCTTTCAAAAAGTATAATTTAGGAAAAACGGAAAATAAAGGAAGTTAACTACATGGAGAAAATATAAAATTTAAAAAAATTATAAAGTAAATAAAATCTTTGAAAAATAAACATTTAACGTTAAGAATATTTAAATATTTATTTTTCAAAAATCCTTATTAGTATTTCTCTCTCTGTATCCCTTACAAAAGCGCTCTTTAGCATAAAGTTTTTACTCACATTATATTGTGTTGTGTAGAATTTTCTATGTATAGAATTTCCGTTTTCACGTAGCTGAATATGGAAAAATCAATATTCCTTGGCAGCAAAAATGAAGTTGGCTTAGTGAAAAGACATTGTCCTTGTTACAAGATTCTGTGTTGTTTTGTTGTTGTTTCTAATGTTGATTTGCCGAAAATTGAATGTCAGTGGCCTTTTTGTAAAGTCAACGTGTTTATTCCTTATTTTATTTCCTTTTCAATTTGTGTTGTTGTTTTTCTCATAAAAATTTCTTTTTATATCTAAGGAATATAATGACTTCCTTTTTAATATGTTTTGTATTTAATGCCAGGGATTTTTTATCCGTTATGACTTAAGTTAAATATTGCCAATTGTTTTATTTCTGGAAAGTTCTTTAAAGAATTTATTTTGACTTTATCAAGAAAAAAGTATATAAATTTTATATATTAAGCACAGTTGGTGTTATTATAATCTATCTATCTATATAATATATATATGTATTTCGAATAGGACCAGGGGAGAGATAAGTAAAGATATATAAAGGCGAGAATTTTCAAATTTTGCTTCAATAAGTCCTTCAAGGAACTAATAAAATGTGTAACGGGTAGGATCAGGGGGAGAAGTTAACCCCCCCCCCCCCTGGAATATGTTGATCATCGAATATCTAAAGAACCACTTTATCGAGAATTTTCAAATTTGGTCTCAATAACTTTTTTAAGGAACTATTTTACAATTTTAAAATTTGATTCTATCCACTTTATCAAGGAACATGGGGAATATCCAAAAGATGACTACATCGAGAGTTTTGAAATTTGGTCCCAATTAATTTGAGGACGGATGGGATCATGATTCTCAAAGTTCTCAAATTAGACCCCAAACACTTTCTCAAGAATTTGTTTAACTGAACAAAATATAGGACGGGTAGGATCATGAAAGAAGAAAATTATGATTATCGAAAATCTAAACAACTATAGCAGCGTAAGTTCTCAAATTTGTTTCCAAATAGTTTTATTGCTTCCATGCAATGTAAATATTAAATAAAATTTTAAAACGAATAGGACCAGGGACATTTGGCATAATTTCCATGCAAAATGTCATTTTTCATTTCAAGGTTATCAACTCGATATCACGATTCAGGACCCACTAGAATCACGTCCTTCTCCAAATCAATTGGAAAATTACTCAAGAATGTCCATATAAAATTACTGAATTATTTCCAAAAAAGCGTTTTGGGAACACTGTGCAATATAAAGCATAAGTTTGAATACCCGAATTTGTTAAAAAATATATATATATTTTTGCGATTATTATTAATTTATTTCTAATTTAAAATAAAGATAAAAATATATAAATATGATCAACGAAATGAATGAAAATTTTAATGTATCTCAATATTTTTGCACTGCAAAAGTGTAGGTACAATCTAAAAATAAAATTAAAAAGTAAAGGTTATTTTGAAATAAACGTGGTTGTGAAACCGGGTAGTCCTCACAGACAGCGCTGTCTACCGTACTACCAAACCTCAGTGTATTATATACACACTCACAGCCATACACATATAAAAATTTTTCTTAAATATAACACGGAACACTTAATGGGTCATAAAATTAGTTATATATTAAGCTTTAACTTTTTTTCTACTGAACCGACTTTGATAATTTTTGGAATAGTAATGATGTACAACAAAATTTCATACTAATTTGTTGGTTTATAATTGACAATTTCAAAAAAGTTCTTTTTCCAAATTTCCTTGAGCTCTGCCAATTATTGTGGATATGAGCGTACCAACAACAGATGATTCCTTCTTAGCGTTACACAATGTTAATATACCCTAATCACCACTTGGGGTGATAAAGGGTATAAAAAAGAAGAATTTTTAAATATAAATTGAAAACACCGTGGGGATCATGATCCAAATTTTGTGATCAGAAAAGATTTAAATCTACATCATTTAAACCGGTCACTAACATTTTTACTCATTTATGAAAAACTTTCAGTTATTTAAATACCAGTAAATTAGATATTGATTCAGATCATCCCTGAATGTGGACTATAATATAGAGGCTAATAATATACACTTATACTAAAAAAAATACTTATAACTTAATACAATATCGCTGTCTCACCATTCACCCCTAATCATATCAGCTGCCTTTTCGCCAATCATAAAACCTGCGGCATTTGTATGAGACGTGGGTGGAAAAGGTATGACACTAACATCTACTACTCTCAATTTACGTATACCATGAACTTTTAATTCAGGACTAACCACAGCTGTAGGATCTGTGGCAGGACCCATACGACAAGTGGCCACTTGATGATGTAACGTATAAGTCATGGTACGAATTGAACAACGCCAATAGTCATCTGAACCAAATGTGTATGACTCACAACCTGGTATTGAGATATTTAAAAGTCTTGCCCCAATTTGTTGCATAGCCGGAGTTTGAGATATACGTATAGCTTCCTTAATACCCTCCAGCATTACTTCTACGTCATCGGGATTTTCAAAATAATTTGCATCAATCATGGGTGCATCAAACGGATTACTGCTATTTAACCATACATGTCCTATTGATTTGGGATGAAAGGGCATTATTAAAACCGAATAATGTTCTTGACGGGCTACTTCTAAAGGTCTATATATTTTTTCATATATTTCATTTTTTAAATTAGCTCCGGTCTTTAAAGCTGTACCATCATCTGAAGCAAAACTACCAGAGGCAAATATAATTTCACAATCTGGCCAGTCTTCGGGCAATGTAGATGTTGGTGCTTTAATAAAAGTTAAAGCTTCCACAGTTCCTATGCTTGAAAGTCGGGTATTGGAACTACCTGCTGAAAATGCCAAACCATCAATGGGTGTTACACGTTCCATATACATTGTCTGATCTGTAGTATTGACTAAGAAGGTGGGACCAAAATGTGAGGCATGTTCATACATTGTCTTACCAACTGGCAATTCTTGTATAACATCAATGCCCAATTCAGTTAAATGTTCTCTAGGCCCTATACCCGATAACATGAGCAATTGTGGTGAGTTAAAGGAACTGGCCGAAAGTATAACTTCTTTGCGAGCCTTAAATGTATAACGTGTATTAGTATAAATAAATTCTACGCCATAGGCGGATTTTGTTTCTGGATCCATTAAAATCTTTGTTACATGAGAATAAGTAAATATTTTTAAATTTAAACGTTCCCCCATTATAGGTTTTATATATGCTTGATAAGCACTATGCCTTCGACCAGTTTTGGTGGTAGCATGTACATATGAAACTCCTATTTGAGATTCACCATTATAATCAGTGTACGGATGCCCCGCCTGAAGAGCTCCGTCTATAAAAGCATGTGCAATCTCTGTACGATATTTTACATATTCTACACTTAAGGGACCCGAAGTATTATGATAACGGATATTTTGTTCTAGACCATCTAAACTGGCCATTTCAGATTTACGAAAATATGGCAATACCTCCTCATAAGACCAACCATAATTACCAGCTTCAGCCCATTTATCAAAATCATGATGATTACCACGATTATAGATCATAAAATTAATAGAACTGGTGCCACCTAGAATTCTGCCACGTGGATGAAAACATTCATTGTTATACATGCCAAAACAGGCGCGTTCCTGTGGAACTGTTTTATATTTCCATGTGTCGTCGGTTACTTGGGTAAAAGCACACAATGCTGGAACTATATTGACAAAATTCTCCATACCACCAGCCTCTATTAGTGCCACATTCCAATTGGGATTCTCAGACAAACGATTGGCCACAACACTGCCGGCTGTACCGCCGCCAACCACTATGAAATCAAAGATTTCATTGTCGATGGGAGCTGGGAATTATTTTGGAGTTGTAGAATGATAAAACATCAAGAAAATGTGGCTTAACTACTCACCACGATAATTAAGAAGTTCTTCAATAAAATTGCTAAATTCCCCCAATTGGGTTACAGCGTCTACCAAATCATAAGCATTCGTTTTAGCCAAAAGATTAAGAATTGTAAATAGCACATGATACATCATATTTACCACCATTTTTATTTCTGAAAGCAAAATTTTAAAAAGGTGTTAATGATATTAATTAAAATCGTTAAATGATAAAATTTCATACAAATTATGGGTTTATATATCGTGGCTAAAGGGAAACATCTGATATTTGTTTTAATTTAAAACTCATTATAAAAATTTGTTTTATTATTTGCAATTTATATTCGCGTTTATTATTCGCATATTTGTTTAAGTTAAATTTTTTGGAAATTTTGTCGTTATCAGTCAGAATGACTTACGGATATCCATCTCTTTATGAATATAGGATCTGTGAAGCGTGAAAGCAATTGAAAAAAAATATATAATGATGGGGGTTATAAAGTTCAATAAAGGTGAAGTCCACTGATAAGTGTATAAAAACCGACATTTTCAGAAAACCAAATTATTTCAAAAAAAAAAAAAAACTTTTCAAAAAAACCGGTTTCCGGTTAACCGGTTTTTGTTTGATTGTTATATATTTATGGGAAAAATTATTATTTAATAGAAATCGAATCATTTGTAACAAATTTCATCAAATTATCCTTAATACCCTAATGAGTGGTGGTTAGTGTTGTTCGGTATCGTATTTAAAATAATGTATTTTATTTACTATTTTTGCTTTACAGAAACTTTTTCTTTAATTTCTGAATATATCGAAATTATAGATCTATATCTCATTACCTAAAAAATATATTGTTGAAAATCTTAATAAATTACTTTAATAAAATAGACGGACATAGTAAAATCGCTATTTTTGTCTAACAATGCATACAATACTTTGCTCGTGTCACACACGGAATGAAAAATTTTATATATTCTCAGTCATAACGGAAAATATAAAAATAAACTGAACATTTTAGTCAAAAAATTGAAAAGTGACTTTCATTAAAAACCGTTTAATCGACTGTAGAAAACCGGCATGTCGAATACTTTGAAAATAGAAATTATTTGAATCCGGTCGATTTTTTAAAAAACAAAAAACCGGTTAACCGGTTTTCGGTTTTAGAATACACTATTACAGATCATTGCCACCTTTTTAAATACGTATTGGAACATCATTTACTTTATTTAACCCGAAAAGCGTGCCAACACTTTGACTAACATGATTTTTTTTCATATTCAATCACTGCAAAGATATGAGCTCTGAAATGGTCCAAAGTTGATATCCTATTAACAGTTCTTAAATATTTGTTTTATTAATGCATTATATACTTTAAACTTAAAATCTAAATACGTTAATTAAATTGTAATACTGGTCTCATTATATACATATACTCTTCATCGCTATATTCCGTGTGAAACGCTATGAAGGTATTATCTTAGACCCCATAAAGTATATATATTGTTGTTTATATTTGATTTTGATATTTACTTTTTCGCATGAGAATTTTTTTTAATTAAAATGTTTTTTTAGTCTGTTTCGAAACAGACATCGTTATTGTAAATTATAATCTGAAATTTTTGTATTTGGTGAATACTTGCAAAATCCTTTTTTTGTTTAATTAAATTTAAATTAATTTAAAAAACAAAGTTTTTAAATTCCACTTGAAACTTTTTTGAGTCAATAATATTATAGTAAATCAAATTAAATGTAGTACCGAACATTGTCAACTTAGATTTCAAATCTCTTTTTTTAAATCTGTCACCTTGAGACCTTTGAATATTTATTTAACGGAATTTTAAAAAGACATTATAGAGTTTTTTTCCAATTTAAAGAAGGACATGTTTCTCTTGGGTACTGAGGTTGGGAAGTAAACCTCCAATGTTGGTCGTATCGGGTATGACGATATAAAAAAATCAAAATTTTATTTATGATTTGATTGAAAAAACATTTTAGATTCATAAAGCCTTTATAATTCTCTACAAGAAATAATCCTACATGTGTGGCATAACTCTTACAGTTAAAGAGATTTTTAGACCAAAGTAAAATTTTGACCTATTTCTGGACAGGTTGTTTTTAGTTATTAGAACTTGGTGGACTTTATTCGGGTCCAAAAATATCATTTAAAAATATGTTCTTGCTCTCTTTTCCGTAAGGAAGTCATGTCCTTACAAATAATTTACGAAATTCGGATAATGAAAAATTACTGTAATTATTACATATAAGTATTTGAAAACTGGATTAAGGAATGTATTGGTAACACTACATAATTTTTACATCAGTAACTGCTGCTAAACCATTATAAACACTGCTTAATCATAATCTTGTCGTCAGTTAGCAATATTTTCACCCAGAAACGATGAAAATTTTTTATTCAATATTTGATTAAAAATATTTTTAATCTAAATCTAAATTATTTCCATCTAGCACATCAAATACGACTATTTAACGTACTACAGAGCTTTCCGGACTGATGTTCCTCTAGATATATAGAAATATAAAAGTATTACAATTTTGTTTATCCCACTCCGTATATTTCCATCTCTGATTTCCGTAACATATAAAAATATGTCTCTGTTTGCGTTTTATCGTGGTTCAACGTTCTATTTAAAAAAACATGCATATAGCTTTTTCACGAGTAATCCTGTTAAAGCATGTAAGAATGTTGTAGTCGGTCAAGTCCGACTATGTAATATACTACACCACATTGTTAAGTTTAAATGGCAGGTACGAAATTTAGGCATTTTAAAGGGAGTTATATGGCATATAGAAGAACTTATGGACCGACCCTAGTAAAATTTCGAGTTTTGTTTATATTTTTCGTAATTGGACCAATTATTATTACAATGCCAAGGTATATGCGAGGTTTAATATATAACTATTTCTTCATATTTTCATAAGAATGCTATATTCGACTACAAATAAGAATGCTATATTCGGCTATGCCGAATCGTACGATGTGTTTCGCATAATACCTCTGTCAATTTGTCGCTCTCGTAAGTAGTCACTATTTCATTGAATTTATTGCAAGTTTCATAATTTTGAAACAACATATCATTATGGACCTCAATTTCGAGTTGTGGCTACAAGAAAACTAGTATCGTCGTCGCAAGTGAATTAGATTCAAGCAACTGTTTAGTCAATCTTCATGAATGCCAATCAACCATTTGCGTTTTGGCTACACTTGAAATAGATGTAGGGTAGGGTAGGGTTCGAGGTACTTGAGTCTTATAAGAGAGTAAAATATTTTTTGGGAATTTCGAACTTAAATCCATTTCGGAATTTTGGTCTTTTTGGATTTGGTTTTTTACATAAGAATCGTTTTTAAAGTTAAATTTGAATTCATGGGATCACAATCCAAAAAATTAGTTGATCTTCCTTTTTTGCTGTTAATTCAAAGCTTAATTTAAAAAAAAAGCTTGTCATTAAGGTGAGACTCACAATTAATATCTAGTGCTTTGATTGGGTCATGTTTTATATATTCTTTTGTTCTTTTAAGTTTTCAAACTCAAAGTAGAAAATTATTTCAATTTTCCATTTATCATATCATATCTAAACTGCAACTGAAGGAAGTTATTTATAATATTTTTCCTTTCAATGTCAAACACTAAATTAGAAAAAAAAGGAAATAAATTTGTAGTTATAATGACAATATCTTCAGTACCCAAATAACCTTATAAAATGGAAAACAACTTTGAGGAGAATATTATAGCAAAATCACAATTACTACAAGCTGTATTTAGTTTTCAATGGATATTTTCTATTATGGGCATAAATTTACCGCCATTATTGTATTATTTGAAAAATGACAGCAAGAAAAATCTTATAAATTGTTTAAAGTTTGGCTATTTACTATATGCCTGCTGTCTTATAGCACTTGTCATCTGGATAGTTTATATTAATAATGTTGTAGTGGATTATGTGGTGTTCAGCAATGATTTGGATAGCATAACAAGTGTCCTCAGTATATCAATTAATATAATTGTAGCATTTGTACAAGTGATCGCTCAAACGGTAGCCATTATTAAACGTCAATATCTCCAAATGATATTCATAAGAATCGCCCAATTGGAAAAGGATATTTTATTGTATTATCGGGAGTATCAGTGGTTTGCCGACGATGAACTATATTATAGTTTGCAACAAAGATGTCAAAAATTTTCCCGCTTGATTATCATACGTTTTGGTTTATTTTTTATATTATTTGGAATTGGTATAAGCTATGTTAATTATCATTTAGTGGCGACAATTATGGATCTTCAGGATAAGATAATAACATTATTTTATATTTTGGCTTTACAATTTAAGTCTGTGGAATATTGCATTATCATACAAATAGTGGATGAGTTGTTGGGATCCTTACAAAACTCCTTAAAGCAGATAAAATGGGAAATGGCTAAGATCGAAAGGAAGTCGATTATGGTGACATTTTTTCATGGAAAATTAATGGCCAATCAGTTTCTATTAAATAGAGTTTGGTTTTTAATCACAAAAATCGAAGAATATTTTGCTATACCCATGCTGATGTTATATCTTTACAATGGTATTGCTATAACTCACACCATAAATTGGTCTTATGTACGATCATTTGATTATCGAATTGATGATATAGATTGTGGACTGTGTTAGTATTTTTTTAAAGAGATCCTAAAATGTCATATAATATATTTTTTACAAATTCCAGTTCGTTTATACTATATTTTGTTCACTTTTCTTAACATGTTTTTACCATGTTGGTTAACGCAATCATGTCTTGATAAGGTAAGTTATGATCGCATTCGATAACAAGTTTTCAACATAATTATTTCCAGTATAATCAATTTGGTGCCATCTTACATAACCTTAAAACTATTGATGATTCAGCTTTAAATTTGCGTGTACGAGAATATTCTTTACAATTAAGACATCAGGAAATTTTATTTACTTGTTCGGGTTATTTTAATATTAATTTAAAATATTTTGGTTTGGTATTTGAAAAGTAATAATATATAGAAATGTCAATTTATCGCCTTTTCTATGATTATAGATGATTTTATCGATATCAACATATGTGGCTATATTGATACAATTTAAACTGCAAAAGGAGTCGGAAAAAGCAAATATAAGATTGTAAAAAAGCGTATTTTAATAAAAAATTTGAATCTAAACGCACGATGAAATGATTATTAGGGTTCATATATATTGAAAATTCGCATCAGTGATATTCAAAAGATTTTTATTTGCAAGACGATTAGTCGAAATTGACAGCTTTTCTTCCAAACAATAGCAGAATAATGCAGACTGAAGTGGGCAGTCATGTTTTTAAAGACCTAACAAGCTGAAATTTGCACAGAATTCATCCGATTATTGACACATTTCATCAATTATGTTAACACAAAATCACAAAATAAATATTGATTTCAATGACAATTTTCGTAAAAATATTTCAACAACTTAACGCACTTCTCAAATTTGAATTTAGCTAACTTTGAAACAAAAAGAGTTGATCGCAAAAAAAAACTAATTTTGGTTTTGTTTACCATTCATTATTCCCTCTAACTGAAAAGTAGGTTAGTCTAAATTAATCTGCTGTTAAATCTATTCCATATGTGGTTTTTGTTCCTAAAGTGGCAATGACCATTAAAAACTCCAATCATAATACTCAGGCCCCTGTCGTTTTGATGAATAAGTAATTCATCACCCCTTAAATCCCTTTCTCGTAGTACCACAATATGTCCTAAACTACAAAAATTCAACATCAAGGACTCACTCAATCTAAATGGTCCTTTTACGTTCCATTATTATGGTAGCAGGTTAAGGGTTATATTAAGAGCAAAATGCTGTGTGCTCTTGTTGGTACTAATAAAACTAACAAAAGCACATCGCAAAGCCATAGTCCTAATGGGTCTGACTACTAATGTGTAAATCCAATTTACACAATCCTTATTGAGTCCCATTTTAATGGCTGAGAGTCGCCTGCGGAGCACTCTTGTTGGTACCAGTGACCCCATTAGAAGCACAAAGCGTTCCCCAATACAAATATAAGTCAGAATATATCTGTCCGCTGATATGTAAATCCAATTTTCCATTCTTGGTGTCTGACCCCAATTCCTCCATGTAGAGTTCTTGCAAATGTAGTACACATAGAGTTCCTCCCTCATCCTCCCCTTAATATTCAGTCTCCGCTAAAATATAAAGTAAACAAGTAAGAATGCTATATTCGGCTATGCCGAATCTTAAATACACTCCACCACAAATTCGTGTAAAGTTAATACGTTAGGTTCCATAGACACACATATACTCACAAATGTATATAACACAGAAATACTTAATTAGTCATAAAATTAGTTACAATTTAAGCTATAAAATTTTTCAACTAACTGCCTTTTTTCTACCAATTTTCATTGAGCTCTGTTAATTTTTGCGGATGTGAGCAGACAAAGAGATTGACGAAAATCGATTGAGATTTTGACTTGATGCAAGAATATATACATTATGGGGTCTGAAATAATTCATTCTTAGCGTTACACACAGAATGACAAAGTTAATATTCTCTCTCTACCACTTGTACTGTGGAGCGTATAAAAACAAAAAATATGCTTGTTATAAGCTCAAAACTATTTTCCGGGAAGGGGTCTTATATGTAGCTCCCATATAAGACCCCTTCCCGAAGTTTGGACCAAGATTGTTCATATTTATAATATACTTTGATTATAGTTAGAAAAATCATTGTGCTAAATTTTAATGGAATTGATCTTTATTTAAATGTTTTATAAACTCTAATCCGTTTTCCGGAAAATCCCGTTATAAGGGAGCTATAGGAAAATTTGGACCGATACAGGGCAAATTAATATAATATCTTCAGAACAGTTAGCAAAATAATTGTGTCGACTTTCAGTAGAATTGGTCTTTATTTACTCGAGAAGGGGCGTTATAATGTAGCTATATCATAATATGGACCCATTTTAATAAAGTTTACAACATATATTTAAAATAGCTAGAAAATTTGTTGTGCCACATTTCAATAGAATTGGTTCAAATCTAAAAGTGTTATAAGCTATAAATCATATTCCGGGAAGGGGCCTTATATGGGAGCTATATCAAAATATGGACCCATGTAAATAAAATTTATAGTATATATTTAAAATAGTTAAAACAATAATTGTGCCAAATTTCAAAAGAATTGGTTCAAATTTAAGAGTTTTATGAGCTATAAATCACATTCCGGGAAGGGGCCTTATATGGGAGCTATATCAAAATATGGACCCATGTAAATAAAATTTATAGTATATATTTAAAATAATTAAGAGATTAATTGTGCCAAATTTCAAAAGAATTGGTTCAAATTAAAGAGTTTTATGAGCTATAAATCACATTCCGGGAAGGGGCCTTATATGGGAGCTATATCAAAATATGGACCCATGTAAATAAAATTTATAGTATATATTTAAAATAGTTAAAACAATAATTGTGCCAAATTTCAAAAGAATTGGTTCAAATTTAAGAGTTTTATGAGCTATAAATCACATTCCGGGAAGGGGCCTTATATGGGAGCTATATCAAAATATGGACCCATGTAAATAAAATTTATAGTATATATTTAAAATAATTAAGAGATTAATTGTGCCAAATTTCAAAAGAATTGGTTCAAATTAAAGAGTTTTATGAGCTATAAATCACATTCCGGGAAGGGGCCTTATATGGGAGCTATATCAAAATATGGACCCATGTTAATAAATTTTATAGTATATATTTAAAATAATTAAGAGATTAATTGTGCCAAATTTCAAAAGAATTGGTTCAAATTAAAGAGTTTTATGAGCTATAAATCACATTCCGGGAAGGGGCCTTATATGGGAGCTATATCAAAATACGGACCCATGTGAATAAAATTTATAGTATATATTTAAAATAGTTAAACAATTATTTGTGCCAAATTTCAATAGAATTGGTTCCAATTTAAGAGTTTTATGAGCTATAAATCAAATTCCGGGAAGGGGCCTTATATGGGAGCTATATCAAAATATGGGTCCATATTAATAAAATTCACAATATATATTTAAAATAGTTGAAACAATAATTGTGCCAAATTTCAAAAGAATTAGTTCAAATTTAAAAGTTTTATAAGCTATAAATCATATTCCGGGAAACTCCTTATATGGGAGCTATATCAAAATATGGACCCATCTTAATATAATTTATAACATATATTTAAAATGGCTAGGAAATAAGTTGTGCCAAATTTCAATAGAATTGGTTTAAATTTAAGAGTTCTATGAGCTATAAATCACATTCCGGGAAGCGGCCTTATATGGGAGCTATATCAAAATACGGACCCATGTAAATAAAATTTATAGTATATATTTAAAATAGTTAAACAATTATTTGTGCAAAATTTCAATAGAATTGGTTCCAATTTAAGAGTTTTATGAGCTATAAATCACATTCCGGGAAGCGGCCTTATATGGGAGCTATATCAAAATACGGACCCATGTAAATAAAATTTATAGTATATATTTAAAATAGTTAAGCAATTATTTGTGCCAAATTTCAATAGAATTGGTTCCAATTTAAGAGTTTTATGAGCTATAAATCATATTCCGGGAAATGGCGTTATATGGGAGCTATATCAAAATATGGACCAATGTTAATAAAATTTATAACATATATTAAGAATGGTTTAAAAATTAGTTGTGACAAATTTCAGTAAATTATCTTAAAAATTGCGGTCCATATGACACAAAGAGTTTGGGGTGTATCAAAATTTTGCATATTATAGCCTATAACTTTTTTCCGGTTAATCAGATTTTGATAATTTTTGGCACGATGATGAAGCACGTGTAATTGTATGCTAAAATTAATTTTTTGTTTTAGTCCAATTACATTTTTAGAAGAAATTATAAGAGTTCATTTTTGAAATTTTGAGGTTGTTTCAGATATCGGTCTATAACTTCCTTGCTTATAAACCGATATAGCTGGTTTTAAATAGCAAACTGCTTAGGACAATAACAAATAATGTGGCCAAGTTTTATTGAATTCGGTCAATTATTCTAGGCGTGAGAATGTTTCCAACAGACAGACAGACGGACAGACGGACAGACGGACATAGCTAAATCGACTCAGTTTTTGATTTGATGCAATAATATATATACATTGTTGGGTCTGAGATGATTCCTTCTTGGCGTTACATACAGAATGACAAACTTAATATACCCTCACCACTTGTGGTGGTGGAGGGTATAAAAAAAGTCATTATTATTAGTCTGGAGATATATTTACTTGACGCAGAGCGCACCAAAAGTAGAAAGAAACTTCCCAGTGACTAAATTCCGTCCCTTACTCTCAAATCTGCTTAATAAAAATAAACTGCAATCAATCACAAGAAAAAGAAATTCCTTGTGTCCCTAGCTTTCAAGATTTTCCCTCCCCCATGTTGATTCAATAACCATGCTTTTAAGTATTAGTTTAATCCAATCAACAAGAGAGAGAGGTTTCTCCCCCAGCTTATCTAGTAACTTTCCGAATGTTTTTATATTGATGTTAATTAAAGGCTCTTATAGTGTAAACAACCACATGAAGCGCATTCTCAGCAAGCACAAAACAAATTTTACGAGGGTCGATCTACACTTTTGATGTCCTAATAGGAAACATTACGTTAACGGAAGAAAATAATTATAAATTGAAAAATTTTAGCTTTAAATTTAATCATAGTATTTTAATGTCGAACATGTTCTTTAGAGTTTTGTGAAATAGTGGACTCAAAACTATCATGATTGTAGAGTACTTGTCACTGGAATTGATTGGCTATAAGCCTTCTTAAAACCTTCTATTACTCTTAGTTGAAGTTGATTCCTTGCAAAAGAATTGCTAATCCAATTTAATGTAAAAGGATAGCAAAACCCAATTAATGAAATTAGTGAGAAATTGAATCACATTCTCCACTACTATTTTCATTTTCTAATGACTTTATAGAAACTATGTTATGCCATTGGGAAGAGAAAACTTAATTTCACTTTAAAAAATGTACGCCAACATTTTATTATTTTTAATAGAGGATGACAATAGTTCCTACTCAATACACATTTAAAATGGGTCAAGAAATAAATCGATAATACAATAACATTGTTTTAACTTTATCCTTCCACAGGATATAATTACATTCTGACATTAAAATGTTATATCGGTCAACACTATTCATTTTATTGTTTGCCTTCAATTCAAGGAAATAAAATATGTTCATTATTAAAATAGTTTTCGGTGAAATGTAATATTAAAAAAGGGAATTAAATATTAATTTCAGAAAAATATATATTATTTATTCTGGTGTAATGTTAGACTTTAATTATTATTTAAATATCTTGTATAATTTTGGAAGTTAACGCCGTACATAAAGTATTGCAAATAATTCATCTTTTGCAGTATCTAATGAACGTATTTCCTAGAATTTAAATTCTTTAAATTTTTGTTTGAAATATTTTAATTTTAAATTGAAGTCCATTTATCAACCATTTCATTTAACCTCTTTTTGCTTATCCTGTTTTCTGTCTGGACAGCAATCAACTAAAAAGGGAAAACAGCCAGTCTATCAATCCACTTGTTTACATGTTTGTAACTTGTTTTGTGGCAAATTATTTTATATTTTGCTTCATACTTCTTACAACAATGTACAAGTACTCCAAGATACTTATATAGACAGGATAAGGGGGAATGGCTAGCTATTTATTAGGGGCATTCAAAAAAGGATTCATTTTTTTAATCAATATATTCTTATAGACGATATTCTAATAAGAATGAGTTATTTCTTCGGAATTGCGATACCACGCCTAGTGAAAGAGCCTTCGAAGGACGCTTAGGACCTTGCAATATCCTGACATTGCTATAAGTCCACACTGAATTAACTGGAGTAAAAATAAAATACTTCTGCTTAATAACTTTATCACTCTCAACTTGTGAACTTGGAATTGCATTTAAAATTAATTACAATTTAACAATTTGACCTCCACTTTTATAAGGCCGAACACTACCTGTTTCTTTATATATATTAGTATATAGTTCTCGAAAGCTGCTTTTGTCATATAATAACTAGTTTTGAACTTTGCCATTATTAGTTTGTCTGCCGCTGCCTTCAGAGGTTTCATCCTTCTTCGAGAAACTCACATTCGAGAACAATTTTCAGTGGACGATTATTCCCCGAAAGTTCGTTACTAAATTGTTCGATTTGAACTCAAGAATTCTGTTCCAATCCTACAACAATAATTAAAATTAATCAGTTTTAAAACCAACTATTCAGATTGCAGAGAGCCAAACTTAGCTGTTTAAGTCCTCGAACTCTAAGAGGTGGACACCAACAATTTTTAGAGTAATTCATCCAATTTTGAATGTTATTGTATATTAAATTCCAAGTGATTGGGTATTATCTAGGAGTACTTTTGGGCTTCTGAAATAATGAGGAGTGTAGCATCTCAGCATATGTTCAGATACATGAATCATTTTTGCATTTTAATTTCTGCTAATTAGATGATTGATCTGCAGTAGCTAAATACAATTTCGTATTTATCGTTTCTTTGAACAGCGTTCTTTACGTGAGATGTGGTGATGGCAAACTTTGCCATCATATAGTAAACTGACTGATCATCTTCTAGTATTTTTTTGTTGAGGATCTCCGTATTCCAAATTCGGGTTGGGCAGGGGTTTCTTCGTTGATTTTTTAATAAGATGTACAAGCTTGAGAATGTTTTTCCTATGTACCGAATCACGTTAAGATTTTCTTAGTTTAACTTAATTTAACTTAAAGTGTGAATATTATATTATATATTATTATTCTAAGGCTCTAAGTCTGTGAAAACTATCTTTTTTCGACATATTTATTACAAATGTTTTGACTATATCAGCTTTCAAAATTCTCGGTTTCCTAGAATGAACAAATTATTACCAATATAATCTAAGCATTCGTGTGCATGTCAGATTTCCCGAACTCAGCGGAGATGCCGTAAAAAAATGGCGATTTGTTTCCCTTAGGGGACAATCCTCTTTGAAACTTACTTACGAGCACAATTAGAAGACCATTTATTACCGAAATAACGATGCATTTGAAGTTGAAACCTGTTTTCGTAGAACTGTTAAGCTTTTGTTGAAGATTCTTCCCTGGTGCAGAATTTCCTGTTGTTACAGCTGTTACTGAGTTTGGCTTTTGAAATTCTAAAGGGGAATACTTTTACTGTTTTCAGTTAGCAAAATAATCAACAATAAATATCATTTTGCAAATTATGAAAATAAAACACTGAAAATAAAACACTTGACAAATCATCCATAAATTCATGCCTTTATGCATCACATGGGGTTACCATATTAAACTCAACGCATATACACTGATAAAAATTACACATACATATAATATGTACAGTGATAATTGAATATTTTCAACACTTTTTAATAGAAAAAAAACTGATGTGGTAAAAGTAATAGAAGATGAAAAGTTTTTGTATAAAATAAAATTAATTAGCGTAATACATATTTTAACTTGCAACTTTTGCAACCCTTAAGAATTGAAAATCAAAAGTGAAATTGTTGGTGGTAAAACTTTTACAACAAAAAACCCAGAGACCCAGGTAATAATATATAAAGAAGATATTTTGTAGTATATTAAAATTTATATTTATTTTTCTTGTTTATATTTTGATATTTTTTATTTATATTTTTTTCTTTAATGCAGAGCACGTTGTGGTAGTAAATATTTTATATACACACATATATATATGTATATAAGTTAGGAAGATGTCTCTCACATCTGAATGTTTACGTATAGATAAAAACCATAATAAAATAGGGGTTGACTAATGTATGGGAGAAACAAGTTAGAGTACTTTACTTGACATACCCTTTACCACTTTACAAATTATATCAGCTGAAGAAGTTGTTCCATCAGAAGGAGCAAGTTATGTTAAATACGGACATGAAAAATTTCGTTTTGTCAAAAATTGCTTTTAAAGCTTCGGTGGCCTAAACAAACATTATAGTTGTATTATCATACGATTTAAATATATTATTAGTGTGTGGGTGGTACCTCTCCCCATGGATTCTACATTTTGTCCAGTAAAATAGTTCCTTGAGAACGTAGTTAGGATCAAATTTGAGAATTCTCGATGTTTAAGTTCCTTAGATATTCGATCATCAATATTTGCTTTGTATGGACGGTACCCCTCCTTCTGCTCTTACGCTGTGTACGCTGCGTCTAGTAAAACACTTCCTTGATAAAGTTATTTTCACTAAATTTAGATGTTCAATAATCAATATTTGCTTTGTATAAGCGATACCACTCGCCCTGGTCCCACCGGATTTTTTATAGCCTATGTTACTTTCGTATTTATTGGGATCATTCAGTGAAAATTTCATCAAAATTGACCCAGTCGTTTTAGGGTCTATACGTTACATACATACATATACACATCCTATTCGATATATACAGATTGATATTGAAATATATTTTATAATTTTAAACGATTTTTTGAGCTAAAAAACCTACCCGAAAAAGGTTCTTGAAATGTGAAATTCATTAACTTATATATCAATTAAATATTTATTATATTTGTGTACATTTTCAATAAAAAATATATTCAAAAGTTTTGTCAACTAAAACCCAATTATGGTTCCACCTTTCAACATTTTTCTATTGATCCGATTTACATTAAATTTGGTGCTGCAAAAGTTTTTTCTATTTTTTTGTTTTTTCTTAATTTAGATCATATAATTTATTTGCTATAGCTAAGACCAAGGATAATGCAGTTTCGTAAAAATCGTTGCCAAGTCCGTGTGTGATGGGGAACTTTAGTAATAATTCATTCCGCCTAAATCCACGAAAGTTGACTGCTGGTACAAACTGACCGTTTTCTGATGCTTCTTTGTTTTTTATTTGGAGGAGATATATTTTAACCACTTTTTCACGCAGCCCATTCTTTATATTATAATATAATTTTGAAAAGATATCTTCCGGTTTGGTTTGGATATTGCTTTTTAACTATTTTGCAATTAAACTTCGTTGATATCGGATATACAGATATGGACTAAGAAAATGCAATCTATCATATGGCATCTCTGTGGTATTGGATCTCATACCTAAGCAAAGGAACTGTTCTTCAAGATTACACAAAATATCTAATAATCTTGATGGTCCCTTGACATCAGAATTCTTACGTACAATTTGCTATCAAAATCCTTGTAGCCACGACGACTTGACACTTAGGGTCCCGTATTGAGCTTATAAATTGCGTGGCATGATTCTACAAAACACAAAAAATTGCGCCGATTCTACAGAGAGCGTAAGAGCTCGGTAGAGTTTCTGAGTTTATCTCTATTTCTTCTCCCCCATTTTTGTTTTATTTGCATTAATATGTGCTAGGCCTTCCATTATCCTTTTTCCTATAATAATCCAAGTGATGTCATTGGCCTACCTTCTGTTAGAGATCCCGCACCTTCTTATTTCAAACTTAATTCTTTTTGGCAGGATCTCTTCAAGGAAATATCATTAGATGCCGAGACATGATGATTTCACAAATACTTGTGTTTTTCGTATGTCACGTCTTCCATTTTTCGATCCTTGCCGGGATATTGTTTCGGATGTGTTTTTCAGAGGTTTATAGAACCCCTAAAATCTTGGCTTAATTAGTAAAAATTCCTGAATGTTTCAGTTTTAAAATCATGTATTGTAATGGATTGTGTAAGAATTTACTGAGCACTGAATTCCGAAATTTAGTACCTGCACAAAGACATTCAGATGAACATGTGCTCAATTGGAGAATATTCTTTTCCTCTCCTATTACAAATAAGTCTTGATCAGATCAAATACCAAGTTATTATAAACACATATTATAAATACATAATTGTGGATCAGAATTGAAGTTGTTTTGATTTACATCTTTTTCTTTGTTAACAAATTCTTTGGCCCATACATAACTTTGTTAGTGGTGATTATGGTTCCTTGTAAAAGAACTTTTTTGTTTGTTATATACTTTTTAAATGTTGCATATTTTCCACATCATGTTCATGGGGTTTATAAAATCTCGTTTCTTCTCCCTTAACATCATCAACATCGGTATCATTATTATCATCTTTCTCTAGTGATATTGTCAAAGGTTTCTGTAGCCAGTTTCAAAAAGTGCATTAACCCAGGAGTATGAATGAAACGAATTTAAATTTGTTGTTGTTCCTGATGATGTTTGTCTTTTATTTTGATTTTCTTCAGGGTTTAATTTGAAACGCAGTTGGAGGGGTTGTTTTGAGTAGATTTATATTTTCTCTGTTACCCCGAGGCATATGGTATAAGGGAGAGAAATTTTTGATGGACTGTTATGTTACTGACTGACATTATTATGAAATGTGTGTTTTTAAACAAGAAAAAAATTAAATCATCATAATCATTATTATTATTTTATTTATTTTCATATTTTTCTTTATTTTCTTTCTTGTTTTTTTTTTGTGCGAAAGTAATATGAAACATTTGTGAAGAAAGGACAAAGTAAAAGAAGTTGGAATACTAAACTGGTAATAACGAAATCTAAATATGCTACATTAATTATGCTGTTTAAATAGAAGAATAATTGAAAGAGAGATCTTAATGTGAGACACCGGTGAGTTGGTAATATCATCTTTATCTGCCTTTCTTTCCTCTGGATTTGAGGAAAGAAACATTTAAACCTTCGTGTCTCACAACTATAGAAACTCGAACATATATTTTGTTTTTTGTTTTCTGCTCTAATGAACTAGATTCGGTCAAGGTGAAGATCAGGCAGATTTATTCACTGCGACACCGGTGAGTTGGTAATACCATCTTTATTTGCCATTCTTTCCACGGAATTATAGAATCGAAATCATTTTAACTTTCGTGTCTCACATCCATAGGAACCCGAACTTATATTTCGGTTCTTTTTGCTTTGCTGGACTAAATTGTGAGTATCAGGTAGATTTACTTTCTCAATACGGATTTTGGATAAATGAGGAACTCCAGACATTTTAGTATTCGTGGTTGCGATAAAAATTCTCGTAATTTTTATTGAGACTTTCGAAGCAGGAACTAGTTTAACATTTAAGTTTTTCGCATTAAGTTTTCTTGTGCTTATTTGCTAAGAATAATTAATTAATAAACCTTATTTTCGATCTATTTCATCAGTGTCAGTATGTCATTCCGCACCTAACTTATTAACGAACAGATGATCCATGGTGAATTCGGCTTATTTGGATTCAATTATATTATCATTACTTAAGGAGTCAATATGTTGCTAAACCGTCATTTCATTAACAGTTCCTTGAGATGCGTGTTAGCAGTCGAAAACCTTTCAATTTTTAGTAGCTTTATGCTGGCCTATTATCGTGTGGTACTTTACGTTTCTTTCTCGTCGTAAGAGACAAAATTTTTGGCAGTTGTTCTCACTCTCCTTTCTGTTGGTTTTTTCTTCGATATGTCATACGCAGTGATGTTATTAATGTCCATTTCTTGATGTTTGAGAGGAGGAGTGAGGAACTATGGCTTCAACCATGTTGTTTGACAGAGCGTCTAGAATAGCATCTGGTATAGGCGATAAAATCGTCCTTGACTGGAAAGAATATATTATACTTTTGTTAAATTTTGTTGTTGATTTTTTGTATTCATGTTGTTTCGACTTCATCTTTAACCCTTAATTAGGCATTAAGGTTCTTATCTCTACTGCTAATAAACGAATAACGAAAAAGTTTAATAAAAAATAAGAGTAACAAAGTTTAGAAAGGCGATTGAATAGTCTTTTGTCAAGTCAGCTTAAGAGCAAAATCATTGTGAACTGTATTCAAAACTAAACCCGGCAAGATTTTGGTCCAGAGGGGATGCTGGTAATATATAAACCTCTTTTCATATTTTCAGTTATCGATACCTAATATTTCATCTATTTAATATCTATTACATAAGAATTGACAAATTTAAAATACCTTCATTAGAAAATGGCTGCTATAAAAAATAATATAAATACACAAAATTATAATAAAACAGTTTTAATAAACCGTAAATAATATGCTGGTGACTCATATTAAAAGTCTATAGATAATGTCGCTTTTCAAGGATTTTTCTCGATGTTTTCTTTTCTTTTTTGTGACAAAATAAAGGACACACAAAAAAATATTAAAAAATTCAAACAAGTTGTATCCTTCTTATAAACAGTATTATTTAATTGCAATTTGTTTTTTAAATTATCCTTATAATCCCGACAATATGAAATACCCTTGAGGCGAAAAAAATTGTCTTGTACTTTGTCATGCAAATTATCTTTATTTACAATTTTTTGTCTCCAGCGTGTTTACTTTTTTTCGGTCATTCTCGATAAACAAACACTTGAATAGAACTCACTCAAACTCCTTTCAAGTCCTTTAAAATAAAACTTTGATGTTTGTCTCGCCAGCAATTCTCTGTAGAAGAGAAATTTAAATTTATGGCGTATTGTTGTTAAATCGAGGGCGTAACTTTATTTTTCTTTCTGCTTTTTAGCATACAAACGCTGACATAAACAGTATTGTCATGTGGTTTTCTAATTACTTTAACTGCAAAAAGGGTAAACGATGAGGGTTTGGGAATCAGTGAACTCAGGTGTATGAATTAAAATATGCGGGTGGATTTGAAATTAAAAAGTAAGGAAATATTTTTGCGAATAGAAGGAGTTTTTTTAGAATTTCACTTTTATTTGAAAAAAGAGTTGTTAAGAAGTAGAAGTTTCAAAAATAACTTTAAAATCGAAGAAAAATCATAAGTATTGCCCTTTTTAGGATATTGTCAATTGGCTCTCTAAAGACAATATAACCTTGTAGCTATATAAGATTTCTCATAATCTTAAAATGCTGTTTTGGAAATAAATCAATACTAATTCCGGAGGTGTTTTCCACCTCCAAGTTTGTGATTTTTTAAATCACCAAAAAATCTGTTAGAGTTATAATATATCTAACGTCATGATTTTTTACTTTTTTGAACTTGGTGGGCTGAATTCGGTTCCCAATAAATCTCTAAAATTTTGCCCGGATTTTATATAAAATTCTAAAAATTCTTCTGAAGAAATAATATTAAGTGGACTCGATAAAATTTATTTTTATATCCAGCACCACCATAACTAACAAGCAAAAATAATGGAGCTATACCAACTTTAAAATATACTGAATATACATATAGAATATACGGAATCAAATTCTGAAAAGATTTAAAGATGTCCGTCTGCCTGTCTGTCTCTCTATCTGTCCTTTTTCTACCTATGTTAACCTTATAGACAAAATTTAAGCTGCGATTTTAAAGAAATCTTGATGAAATTTGCCACATATTATTATCTAGGTCTAATAACGATGTTCATGGGAATTGGTGATAGAGGGTTCACTATTTCGCCTAGCCACCATTTTAATACTGCCCTCTAAATGGGTTTTATAGCTCTAAAAAGATTTAAATATAAAACTAATTTACGAAGTTAAGCACAAATAGGTCTTGTAATATTCTAATATGATATTACAAATTAAATAAGCATAGGTCCACTTTTTCTTAAGCTTCCATTCACCTGCATTTTTGAATATTACATTAACGTGCCTAAATCTCGCATATAAAGTTGGTTTTGTATTTATATTTGACTTAGAAAATATCAATATCAAAAGGTATTGATGTGCGAAATTTTCTGAAGGCCAGTCCATAACTTCCCATATAACGCTCTCCTCAGAAAAAGTAGTTTTAAAACGTCAAAACATCACACAAATAATAATACACGGTGGGTACAATCGATTGAAATTTAACATAGTTATTGCAGAGGAGTGTGTCATTGTAACCGAGGTATTTTATACTCCATAAAGGTTCCATTGGCGAAAAGTGAAGTTCCTCAGACATACAATTTTTTTAGACGTGATCAAAAATTTTGCTTATTATCATTTACTGCCTTATAGGCCTCGATAGGAACCTCAAAAACATATTTAAATGTTCTGTTTATCTCTTATGTGTTTATATTTTTCTGAAAGCTTTCATTATGCAGAATGTTGTACTAGAAAACATGCTGATCTAATTCCAGGCCTCTCGAAGTTGAACCTTTTTTAATAAAAATTTTGAATTTAAATTCTATGTCCGAAATTCTTAAATCCTTAAAATACAGGTGGAATAAAATACATACGGAATGTAAACTATGAAACGTAAAGTTTTCGAAATATCTTCTTAGACCTCCTTTTAATAGAGCAATAATTTTTTCCAAAAGTACTTTGAGTACTTTCGCCACATATATTTGCTATATATTTAAAAAATCTGGAATGGGCTAAGCAACTACTCGACATACTAACCGACATCAGTTTTTGTATTTATTATTATTAAAATGTATTTTTGAAACTTCATAATTTCTAAACATAAAAATTGATAAAAAAAAATATTTGCAGTTAATTTTAAAATAATTTTATTATAAATTTGATACATTCTCAATATTTCACTTATACTACAAATGTCAGAGACCTACTTAATCACCCCAAGCACCCCTTATCATATCCGCTGCCTTTTCGCCAATCATATATGTAGCCGCATTTGTATGAGCCGTAGGTGGAAAAGGTATTACACCACCATCCACTACTCTTAACTTACGTACACCATGGACTTTTAATTCAGGGCTTACAACAGCAGTAGGATCTGTGGAAGGACCCATGCGACAAGTGGCTACTTGGTGATGTAACGTATAAGTCATGGTACGTATTGAGCAACGCCAATAATCATCCGAACCAAATTCATATGATTCACAGCCTGGCAGTGGTGTATCTAAAATTCTTGTTCCAATACTTTGCATTGCGGGAGTTTGTGATATACGTATAGCTTCTTTAATACCTGCAAGCATTACTTCTACATCATCAGGATCGTCAAAGTAATTGGCATCAATTATGGGCCATTGTAAAGGATTTTTATTCTTAATCCATACCCGCCCCACCGACTTGGGATGGAAGGGCATAATTAATACCGTGAAATGATCTTGTCGACTTAATTGTAATGGTCTATATACACGATTATAGATTTCATCCTTTATGTTGCCACCAATTTTTAGGGCAGTTCCATCATCTGAAGCCAAACTACCTGAAGCAAATATAATTTCACAATCTGGCCATTGCTTAGAACGCTTTGATCCTGGTACTTTAATAAAGGCTAAAGCTTCTACTCCCGTCAAAGTAGATATACGAGTATCTGGTCTACCCGCTAGAAAACCCAATACATCGGCTATAGTAACACGATTTGCGAATATTGATTGATTGGTTGTGTTGACCAGAAAAGTGGGACCAAAGTGAGATGCATGTTCATACATTCTCACGCCCACGGGTAATTCTTGTAAAATGTTAATACCCAATTTAGATAAATTGTCTCTGGGTCCTACGCCCGATAACATAAGTAATTGGGGTGAATTAAAAGAACCAGCTGAGAGTATAACTTCTTTACGTGCCTTAAATATATAACGTTGTTTGCGATAATTAAATTCTACACCATAGGCTGCTTTTGTTTCGGGATCTATTAGGACTTTTGTGACACGGGCGAAAGTAAATATTTTTAAATTTTGACGTCGTGCCATAATGGGTTCTATGAAAGCACGATAAGCACTATGTCTACGCCCGCTTCTTGTATTAGCCTGAACATATGAAACACCCACTTGTGATTCTCCATTATAATCTGTATATTGATGACCTGCTTGTTGGGCACCCTCTATAAAAGCATGAACAATAGCGGTACGATATTGTAGATATTCCACACTTAAGGGACCCGATTGATTATGATAAAGAGCATTTAATTCTAAACCCTCTAAATGGGCCATTTCAGATTTTCGGAAATAGGGCAAAACCTCATTGTAAGACCAACCATAATTTCCAGCTTCAGCCCAACTATCAAAATCACGACGATTACCACGATTATAGATCATAAAATTAATGGAACTGGTACCACCTAGAATTTTGCCGCGAGGATGAAAACATTCATTATTATTCATGCCAAAGCAGGCACGTTTTTGTGGTACAGTTTTATAATTCCAAATGGCATTAGTCACTTGCATATAACCGCAAAGAGCAGGAGCAGTATTTAATATATTTTCAGCGCCACCAGCTTCTAATAGAGCCACACGCCAATTGGGATTCTCGGACAAACGATTGGCCACAACACTGCCAGCTGTGCCGCCTCCCACTACTATAAAATCGAAAACCTCATTGTTGTTGGGAACTAGAAAAAAATTAAAAAGTACAGTTCCTAATTCATAACTAAGAGAACTTACTAAAGTACTTACTTTGGGGATGAAAAAGTTCTTGAATGAAATTTGTTGCACCCAGTTGAATTAAACTTTCAATATAATTTTGTTGGCCATTTGAATTCGTCAGAAGATAGAGAATTATGAAGAATATTTGGAATAATGATTTTAATTGCATGTTATTTAAACTTTTTAATTTAATCCCGAATTAAAGTACTTTTCGTTATATAGAATCAAAATTCTAAGATGTTATTCTGGACAATGAAAATGATTAAATGAAATAAATTCTTAAGGAATGAGAGTTTATAACACTTGTCTTAGGAAACTGGTTTGGTAAAATAATATTAATGTAATTTTTTTTATAAATTAACGCAATTTTGTTATTACCTCCGTATGTACATATGTATGTTAATTAACTTACACAGAGAGTTAAATACTTTCGTTATTTCTTTTGATCACTTTACTGCCTACAAATGCAGGGAACAGATCTTAATTTATAAACAATAAATAAATAAGAGAACTATAAACGATCTTAGACGATCATAGCACACCCTAAATCATGGACTTGGAAATATTAGTTGGAGTTTCAATACTTTTTCTTTGAAACGAATTTGTTTGCCTCAATCTTTTGCCTTCGAAATTTAAGAATATGTGCGAATTTTGTTGGGGGACCAAGTTTTAGTTAATTTTTAATCGCTTTTGCAAAGTAAATAAGTATTTGAAGTCGTTGGAGTGGTAATTTTTTTAATATATCAATAATAAAGTATTAAGATAATATTTCGTTAACAATATTTTCAAAGAACTGACAGTTTTTATTTTCAGTGTAATTTTGTGAATATGTTTTTTTTATTTGATCTAAAATAAACTATAAATATAAATTATTATGAAATTTCAATATAATATGGATAAAATAATCCTTTATTTGGAACTATAAACAAATTTCCATATTTTTCGTTTCAAAATTGCCGAAAATCTCACTTCGGGAACCGATTTTGCTGGTTTTAAACAGGAAACTTCTCAGTACTATGTACTTAGGCCAAATTTCATTGAGCTCTGTAAATTTTTGTTAATATGAGCGTACCAACAACAGGCGGACATAGTTAAACCAACTCAGATTATGTAGTCTAAGATTATTCTCTCTTCACCACTTGTGGTGGTGGAGGGTATAAAACAACTGAAAAATACATATTAAAAGTATGTCATACCTTTTTTTTACTCAATGAGCATTTCTCGAAGCAACCAGTTTCGGATGTCCATTGCCCGACGCAAGTACTCCATGTAACTTTGAGGAATTTTATAAAAGAAATAATCAGTAGTTATAAAATTATGAAACTATTTCTCGAACAAGTAAGAATTCTATATCCCGCTGTGTCGAATCTTTCATTATGAAACGTTTACATGAGCTGAAGATATTGCGAAATTGAAATATGCACTTCAAATTCCTTATAAATGTTGTTTTTAATCGTCAACAAATATTATAATCGTATTAAAGAATGGAATATCCTTTACAAGGGACAGTACTCTGGAAATTAGTACATATACTGAAGACGATCAGATAATTGTCTGAATATCTGTCTATAGTTAAAAATATCTTACGCTTAAAACCATTAAGGCAATAATTATCTCTTTTTTAATCGGTTTAGATTTTGTAACTGAATTTATAACTTCGAAGGATATTTTGCGGTTTTTGTAGTCATATTACATATTTTTCCAAATAAACTAATTTTAATTCTTTTTTTATATTTCAGGTAATTTGACTTGATGTTTAATCCCATAATATATACATGATGTCCATAAGGGTAAACTCTTATCTTTCTTTTCATTGCTTTTCTTATATACATACTAAAATAGAACCGAATACCGAAGTGAACTAGCACTAACCCAGAAGTGAACTAGGATAGACCAAGAAATGATCTAGAATTGAACTAACACTGAAGAAGAACGAAACTCGAACTAGAAATGAACTAAAACTGAATTAGAGCAAAACTAAAACTGAATTAGAACTGGACTTGAACTGAACTAGAAATGAACTGAACTAGAACAGAACAAAAACTGAATTAGAACAAAATTTAGAACTGAACTAAACTTGAACTGGAACTGAACTAGAAATGAACTAAAACTGAACTAGAACTGAACTAGAAATGAACTAGAAATGAACTAAAACTGAACTAGAACTGAACTAGAAATGAACTAAAACTGAACTAGAACTGAACTAAAAATGAACTAAAACTTGAACTGATCTTCAACTGAACTAGAAATGAACATGATTCGTTGTATACATTCAATAATTATTTCTATTTGTGTAGGGTGTAACAAATTGTTATTAAAATCCTGTTTTCATATTAAACAAATAATTATGAATTAATCTAATACTTGTTCTAAATAATAAACAAGAAATTATATTTATGTATACAACTGACTAAGTAAAACATGTTGTATTTGAGATAAAAGTCTTGATCTTGAAATATTTTTAAATGTGAGAGTAAATGAGTACTTTTACTTTTACTGAGACACAATAGATCTTTTTTCTTTGTAAAAATATATTAAGAAATTTTTAATTATTATATCAGTTCATTAACTTTTAGCACAAGAGGCAAACATTTATAAACTAAGATAAATAAATATTTTGCATACGGAGAGTCCTTGAAAAACTCTACTAACACACTAGTGTATTAAAAACCGAAACCGGTTAACCGGTTTATCGCATTTCAGAAAACCAAATGGTTTTGAATAATTTCTGTTGTCAAATTATTCGAGATGACGGTTTGTTTTCAGTCGGTTAACCGGTTTTAATTAAAGGCACATCCGACCATAAACGAGAATATATAAAATTTTTCATTCCGTGTGTTAAACGAGCAAAGTACTGTATGCATTCTTAGACTCATATTCTGAATCAATTTTGCTATGTCCGTCTGTGTTAGACATCATCACATTCATAAAAATAATTAAATGAGATTCTGCAGGATTTATTATTAATTTTCCTGCAATATCCATTTTTTTAGGTTAAAAGGTACAGACATAGATATATATTGGATTATGAACTGACTTTTGTAATTTTTGGAATAGTAATGAAGTTCACATAACATAAAATTATAACAAAATTTCATTCCAATTTAATTCTCTAACTTAGAGTTTGCATCAGATATCGGTTTATATCCTTTAAAATACTTAAGCAATTTTGCTGAAAACTTTTTAGGACTTTAGTGAATGCTTAGGCCAAATTTCATTGAGCTCTGTAAATTTTTGTGGATGTGAGCAGACAGACAGATTGACGAAAATCGACTGAGATTTTGATTTGATGCAAGAATATATATACATTATGGGGTCTGAAATAATTCATTCTTAGCATTATATTATAGTTAGAAAAATGATTGTGCTAGATTTCAATTGAATTGATTTTAAATATTTTATTAACTCAAACTTGTTTTCCGAGAAAGCGCATTATAAGGGTGCTATAGGAAAATATGGACCGATATTGGGCAAATTAATATAATATTTTCAAAATTATAATAAATTAATATAAGAATAATAATAATAATTTCAATAGAATTGATCTTTATTTATTAGTTTTATAAGCTAAAATAATAAGAGCTCAATGACATGTGGCTTAATAGAAAAAGAGCCAGTTCAGTAGAAAAAAAGTTATAGCCGAAATTTTAACTAATTTTATGACTCATTAAGTGTTTCTGTGTTATATACTATAAACGTTTGTGAGTGTATGTATATGTATATGTATATCTACGGAACCTAACGTATTAACCTCACACGAATTTGTGGTGGAGGGTATTAAAGATTCGGCATAGCCGTATATAGCATTCTTTCTTGTTTTTATTAAAAATTAAAAGTCACGGAAAACAAAAGGATCCAATAAAAGATGACAGAGGACATTATTTTCTTTGAATATGGGAGTCTCTGTAGAGTTCACACTATGTTCTGTAGGAAATGGTTAATTTTTATTATAGATGAATCGTGAATTTAGGCTCAGCGCAACCTTTAAATAATTTTTCAGCCTCAAAACAAACAAAAAAATATATTTGATGCAATAAAAGAGGAAATAATAAATGTTATTTTATAATTTCAGTCACTGTAGTGACCAGTGATGTAATCACACTGATTAAATCTCAGTCGTAAGAATATCGCTCATCTCAATTGTTAACCCATTCTTACCCTTGTGTTTATTAGTCTTTTTAAGTCAGCGCTTCTGAAACTAAAAATAATATTGTAATTGATATGTTGGAAACATCCCGAAATTTTGATTTACAAAAATGTTTCTTTTGCAAATCAAAATCTGATCGGGGTTACACAAATTTTTACTTAAATATAGCAGAGAAGTGGGACTTTTCTGGTTCAGAAGATGCTTAATCATAAAGATTCAATGAAGTTATAGTTATAACAAATAAAATTAGGCTTGAAATAAGTACATTGTAAAGCAAAAGTCTTGATACACTAATGTGAATAATTTATTTTATGAAGTTTTTGTGCATATTTTATTAATTTATTTCTTATTTATAATAAAATAAAAAATATTAATGTGTTAAGATGGAATCCCGAAGATTACCACTAAAAAGGAAGTTATAAAAAATAAGCTCTCTCTATTTACTCCGATCCTAAGAAAAATGCGACTTCTTATAGTAACGGAAATTCTAATCAATTTCGTATTCAACTTGGATTGACTTGTTTTTTATCAAAAATACAAAACTTTTTGCCTTGTTTTGAATATTTTCGTCAATGAAATAAAATTCAGTGCATTTATATAGAAAAAATTGATTCGATTTGTGTCGCGTTTCTCTAATCCTCATTAATGACGCAAGTCAGTCAAAAATTGTAATTTTGCTTATGCTTGGGGGAATGTTGAAGAAAAGTTTAGAACCCAATCAAAATTTTCCAAATGATCTGGCCTGGTACAAGAACATTAATGTGGTTTTTGTACCAAAAAATCAAATCATCCAAGCTGCCTGGAGCTAAGTCCAGTGCAGAAAAATATTATTGCAATAATAATTTCAATCAAATAAAAAATCAAAACTGTAAGTTTAGTGGTTTTGTTTTTGTTAACATATATGTATGTTAAATTTTTTTCGATCTCACTCCTTACAACATTTTAACTCATTAAGGTTGTTGGTTGGTTATTTTCGTGTAACATATAGATGACGGAGGAGAAAGCAGTGAATGTTTGGATTGAAAGAAGGACTTAGGGATTTTAGGAAATTGTTTAGTCTTACTTTTTATTTTGGAAGAACAAATTAATTTACAATTTTATTCATTTATGATTTCATATACCGATAGCATGTGATAGCATGACTTTAATATGAGAGTACATAATATATATATAATAACTTCATAGCAGATACACTAAATTTTATGAAAGAATTATGTGATGGAATAATAAAAATGTATCTAAAAATTAAAACTAAAATCTATACGATACAATTTGAAAACTTTTGTTTTATCTAAACTACTTAAAATTACGATTCCCTCCAAGCTGCTTTAATCATATCGGCTGCCTTTTCCGCAATCATAAACGTCGGAGCATTTGTATGAGCAGTAGGTGGTAATGGTATTATGCCAGCATCCACAACTCTTAACTTACCAATACCATGAACTCTAAGTTCTGGACTAACTACTGCGGTGGAATCTGTAGCTGGACCCATACGACAGGTGGCCACTTGGTGATGTAAAGTATAACTTAAGGTGCTTATAGAACAACGCCAATAGTCATCAGTGCCAAAAGTATAAGACTCACATCCCGGTACTGGAGTATCTAGAATTTTTGTGCCTATTTTTTTCATGGCAGGCATTTCGGCAATACGTATGGCGGCTTTAATGCCATGCAACATAAATTCCACATCTTCTGTACTATTAAAATAATTAGGATCTATCATAGGCCATTGTAATGGATTCGTATTTTTTAGCCAAACACGTCCCACCGATTTGGGATGGAAGGGCATTACCAGGACGGTGAAATGATCTTGTTTGGTCAATTGTAAAGGACGATATAAGGCATTATAAACATTATGCTTAAAATTGCCACCCAATTTTAAAGCGGTACCATCATCAGAAGCCAAACTGGCACTTGCAAATATTAATTCCACATCAGGCCAATCTCGGGGTAATGTAGAGTTTGGTACTTTAAGAAATGCCAAAGCTTCCACGCCAGGTAACATAGATAAACGAGTATCGGGTCTGCCCGCCAAAAAGCCTACAATGTCTTTTAATTGCACGCGAGAGGGAAATAAAGCTTGATTTGTGGTATTGACTATAAAAGTAGGTCCAAAATGCGTTATATGCTCAAACATTCTAACGCCTACTGGCAATTGGTGAATTATCTTTATGCCCAAATTACCCAAATTATCTGCAGGACCTATGCCCGATAACATTAAGATTTGTGGTGAACTAAAGGCTCCTACAGAAAGAATAACTTCTTTCCGAGCCTTGAATATGAAACGCTGACGCCGATAAAGAAATTCTATGCCATAAGCTGTTTTCGTATTGGCATCCATTAAAACTTTTGTGACTCGGGAAAAAGTGAATATTTTTAAATTTTTACGTTTAAACATTATAGGTTCAATGAAAGCTCTATAGGCACTATGACGACGTCCATAGCGTGTATTGGTTTGTACATACGCCACACCCAATTGAGATTCACCATTATAGTCTGTTTGATTAAGACCCGACTGTTCAGCAGCTGCAACAAAAGCTTGTGCTATATCGGTGCGTAATTGTACATGTTCCACACTTAAAAGTCCCGAGGCATTGTGGTATGTTTTATCTTCAAAATCATTGAAATTGGCTGATTCTGATTTAAGAAAATAAGGCAAAACATCTTTGTAAGACCAACCATAATTACCAGCTTGAGCCCAAGCATCAAAATCACGACGATTGCCACGATTATAAATCATAAAATTTATGGAGCTGGAACCTCCCAAAATTTTACCTCTGGGCTGGAAACATTCATTGTTGTACATGCCAAAACAGGCACGCTTTTGTGGTACTGAACGATATTTCCAATTAGCATGAGTTACCTGGGTATAACCGGCTAGAACGGGTATAAGATTTACTATATTCTCCACACCACCTGCCTCTATTAAAGCAATACGCCATTTGGGATTTTCCGATAAACGATTAGCCAACACACAACCCGCTGTACCACCACCCACCACTATGAAATCGAATACTTCATTATTGCGTGGAACTGTAATTAAAGACCAGAAAAAGAAATATAGAAATGACTTTCTGTTAGCGATATTAATTTTTACTTTTTGGTCTTAATATTTGTTCTTTGGCATTGGTTAAACCCAATTGAAGTACAGTGCTTATTAAATTTTGAAAGCCCACTAATTCTCTAGTTCCAACAATTAGCACTAAAAGTAACGGAAAATATATAGTTGTTTTCATATCGGTAAGGATTTGTAACCGTTATAGAACTAAATTCTCCTGGGGTGAATGTTTTGATATTTATAATAATTTTTAATTAAATTTTTAATTTAATTTTTTAATAATTTCCTTTTAAAAGTGTAAACAAATGATTCATTAAAAGTACTTACTTAATGAATTCTTTGTTTGGAGGAATATTAATCATTTTAATTTTTAATCCATATTTTTTTGTTTACTTCGAGTTGAGGTTTATTAAAAATATTATTACAACTTAATTAAATATTTTTAAAGTTGTTGAAATTTTTATTTAATTCTGATAATTAGAACGAAATAAATGTTAAAATAAATTTGAATATTTTATGGTGAATTATATGAATTATATGGGATAAAAATATTTTCAAAATTTTGTAAAAAAATTAAAAAGGAACAGTGTAAAGTATAAGTATAGATAAATAAAATTTGTCTTATTTCATTTAACCTTATAAGTTATATTCCTCTCAATCAAATGCCAGAAAAAAACTGGAAACATTCCGCAAAAAAAAACGAATTTAAATGATATAAAAATTTTTGAAAAAAACTGTATTTGACTTGAGGAACAATAGCTTAGGTTGAATTTTCAGCCAGGATATAAACTCCTTATGCAAGTATTTGCTACCCAGTAAAACTTCACAGCATCAGTATTTTTTTAAAATATTATATCGGTCAAGCCCTATAGTCGGGCACCCTATCCCACAGTGTATAAACTGATTTTCTGATTAACTTTCATAAATGTGCGGTACATTAAATTTGGTTAAATATTATTACAATACGAACACAAATGTTAGATTTAAGTCCTTCAATGAGCTGTTTGGAAAGGGTCGGCACTGCAAAAGTAAAGACACCCTTTAAGAAATTGACGAAAATGCATTGGCAACATTAATATAAATTGAAATCTGGACGCCATGAAATATTACTATTAGAGTAAAGAAAATAGAATCAATAAATAAAAATAATCCTTCAAAAAGTTGGTACAGAGAAAACATTGGAAGCCTTAAGTAGAACTAAGTAGAACTATAAACAATTCTTGGTCCTCCACAAAACCACGATATGAATTCTATTAAGCATTTGTGGGATCAATTGGGAAAACAAATTTTATACAAACATCAATTGTAAAGCCTGCTTATGGATGGCAGCAAATATCACCGGATTATAGAAAAAAAGGTTGATAACCTACAAAGTCTTTGGTATAACTTTTAAATACACTTAAGCTTAAGCGCTTTTATATTTATATTATTTGCTTTTCAGGGGGTACCCACACTTTTGTAAAGCAAAATTTTAGAGCTACAAGAAATTTTTCTTTATTATACCCTACCATAGGTAGTGGGGATATTATGCGTGTGTGCAGATGTTGCAAATGGCAGAAAAAATAATCCTACCAACATTGGTTCGCAAAGTACAGGTCGCATTTTTGACGGTATCTTAATTAAGTTTGGCATGCACTATTATTCTGGTTCAAGAATGATGCCTATTGATATTGGTTATATTCGGTCCATTATTTCATATAGGTCCCATGCAAATGTCCACCCGGAATAAGGTTTTTTTAGAATTCCTAAATATAAAACAATTTTAACAAAATTTTGCAACACTTAGTCTTATTATATTTTAAAATGATGTGCCAAATTTTACAAGGATCGGTGTATTATTTCTAATAGCTCCCATACAACCACCCTTACAAACATCACTTTGAAACTCATAAATCGCACATATACGTGGGTATTGAAAATATTTAGTCATATATGAAATAAAGCAAATTATGCGAGGGTCGTTCATAAATTTTTCGTAGCAGACATTTACTTCCAACAATGTGGTGTAGGATATTAAATAGTCGGCCTTTATTTAATATATTAATAATTTTTTATTTTTTTATAAATTAGAAATAAATAAAATCTACACAAAAAATATTTTATTTTCTAAAACTTTCACTTAGGATGACTTGTGCTTTAAATCTTGTATGATCAAATATTTTATAATGAACTCTGTTATAGATTTTTTATTTTATTTATAAAATTTAATTATTCTAAAAAATGGGTGAATAAACTTTTCTTATTTGTAATTAATTTCGTTTATTATTTATTTATTCGTTCAGTTTTTTCAGTAAACATTTCTAGTTTATTAATTAAAATGTTTGCATAATTTATTATTTGTTAATGTTAATAACTACCTAAAACCTGGTGCGCTTTGCCGCGCTTATAAAGTGGATTTTATTCCCATGGTTTTATCTGTCCTACTTTTTGGCCAGTAAAAAGATCCTTGTGAAAGTAACTAAAATCAATTTGAGTACTCTCACTTTAACAGTTCGTTAGATATTTGATAATCAACATTATCTTTGTATAGGGGACACCTTCCCCTGATCCTATCCGCCCTTCATTCTGTCCATTAAAACAGTTGCTTGAAAAAATTTTTGGGAACAAATTTGAAAATCCTCAGTGTAGTGGTTATATAGGTATTCGATTACCAACATTTTCGTTGTATGGAGGCTACTTCTCCCCCTGATCCTACCGATCTTCATTTTGTATAGTAAAACAATTCCTTGATAAAATGGTTAAAACCAAATTTTAAAATTCGTGCTGTTATAGTTCTTTAAATATTCTACGATGATGGCTACATCTTCCACTAAACTTATCAGTGTAATATTTTGACTCGTAAAAAAGTTCCTTGAAAAATTATTGGAACCAAATTAGAATATTCTCGCAGTTATAGTTCTTTAGATTTTCGATGATCAAACATTGCTTTGTATGGGGGCTACCTCTCCCCGTGGTCCTATCGAAATTTTCTTATGTTTCTTTCGGGTGTATGGGGAAAATCTGTTAAAATTTCAGTAAAATCGGTCCATTAGTTTAGCTGACTATAAGTAAAGAAAATAAATAAATAAAATAATAATAATAATAATAATAATAATAATAATAATAATAATAATAATTATTATTATTATTATAAATAAATAAAAAACAAACAAACACAGAATCATTAATATATATGTAGATATATGAATAACTATTAAACAATATTGTAAGAGGTCAGTTTTTTTATTCTGATCAAGAGAGCTACATTTCATGATATATTCAAATTATAATTTTTATATTTACTCACTTTTATTAATAAGGAGTGATATCCGAAAACACTTTTAATTATTATAATTTGATTGGAAAAGTACCCTGTTAAGTTCACAAGCTCTAAAAAATAACTCGTCTACACTTCTACTATCACTATGTGAAATTTCATTAAGATCCGTATAGCAGTTCGGAAGTTACAGATTTATTTCCATTTCATTTTTCAATTGAAACACTGTGCAGCTTTCCTGTCAGGAACTTTTTAAGCCTTGTATGGCATTAGCTTCAACTTTTCGTACCAAATTGGCTGAGCACGGAACTAACCGCTCTGTTTTCTTAGCGGATGTGTTGGCAGCTCTTTTGAAAATGCTTTCTATTTTTTGGTTAAAAAAACGAACAAGTTCTCTCGGTACTGGTTAATAACATTGGAAAACGGTTTGACGGCTCTTGAATGCTTGGTCAACTATATGTAGGACCAAGTGAGGTTTTGTTGAAAATATTTAATAATTTTAGTACGCACTTTTTTCATTTGTGCGACATTTAACTTGATATCTTTTACAAAGGTAACTTGATCAAAAAGTAATTGGGTTAAAAGTTTTAATGAAAATGTGTGTTAAGAATTTTTTGATCTCACCCCTTATTAAATAATAATATTAAAATGATTTAATATATTAGAATTAGTTATTCAAAAAAAATGACATTTTCAGAAAACCGGTTTTCGAGTTATTTGAAAAATAGGCTTTTCAAAATAACTGGTTTCGAATTCGGTTTTATGTAAAAAAAACCGGTTTGATTATTACCAATTTTAGAAAAAGGTAATTATGAAATAGAAATCTACAGTTTAACCGATAAAAAATATATCGTATAACGACCTGTTTATGAAATGAAGTAAAATGGTTCCATATCAAAATAACCATTTATAACAAATTTCATCAAATTATCCTTTCACTGAATAACACCCTAATTGAATGGGATATAAGTTTTTTGTAAGTGTTTTTCGCATTTAAAATAATGTGCCGAGATATTATGGTTATATTTAGATCCATTATTTTTGATTTACAGAAATTTTTTCTTTAACTTCCGTATATGTCTGAATCTCTATATCTCTTTAGCTAAAAAGTGTATATTGCTGAATAAAAAGATTGCAGAATCTAATCTATTTATTTTTATTGATGTGGACGGACATAGCAAAATCGATTCAGAATATGAGTTGATATTCTCTGTCATGGCGGAAAATATAAAAATAAAGCTGAATTTAATAGTGAAAAGTTGAAAAGTGACTTCCGTTAAAAACCATGCATGTCGAATAACTCGAAAATTAAAATTATTCGAAACCGGTCGGTTTTCTGAAATGCAAAAAACCGGTTTTTGATTACACTAATTAGAATACGGATAATTGGAAGAGATTCCCCCTCAATTTCTTTTTTACATTTTTTTATTTCTAATATGAATCTCTTATAAGATCTTATATTTCCCTACAAACTCCAATCTCATAACCAGTTTTGTAGATATCTCTATAATTCATTTATTTTACTGAAATATTCATTTTGTACCTTCAGTTACAACTATTCAGACTTGAATGTTTGAAATGACGTTTCAATTTTTGAATTTATATTTTAGTTCAACATCTTTGAAAGAGTAAATATCATTAAATACTTATTATGTTTAATGTCTTTTAACCTTGATTACTTCTTTTTTCTTCACACAATGCCAAGAAATATTCATTCCAAAAAATGTATATAGTTTTATGCAGTTGAACGGACTGTTTAATACCCTTTTTAGATTTATGAACATATTTTTATTTGAAAAATATTTTTGTTCCGCATTAATAAAAAAATATTTTTATAAAAAATAATTAAAATTAAATTCCCAAATAACAGAGTATCTCCATAATTTTTGATAAATATCAGTTAGTTAGAAAAATTATAGATGGATTTGTTTTATTTTAACTTATATGGGTAAACTCTGATGCCAATGGGCCGGCCCACTTAATAATTTGAATTTAGAATCTTTAAGTGTCGACGTTTAATTTAAACTTGTAGAAACTATTTTATGCCGAATCTCTATCGCTATAAAATTGTTGTTATAATTTATGTGAATTCAATTTATAACCACGTGGAAATTGTATTACTAGAAAAAGGTCTTTTATAAATTTTCCCTTTTTTAGGATCATTATCTCTCTATTTCCAATCATTGATGGCTATTTTAAGGATATCAAGAATATCAATTAAAGTTGATATTGTTAATCTGGTTAAAATGAGTGACTAGGAAATTTTGCTTACTAAAATTATTAATTATTTGCAACAAAACCAAATTTGGACCTACAAAAATCCTTAGCCATTCTAAGGTCTGACGTCAAATTCTTTCCAATGTTATTGAATAGTACGGAGGGATCTTGTCTGTTGATAAAAAAACCTGGTTCAGGTAGAAGGTATCGTCCACAGAATATTTCTAAAGCCTCAATAATAGAAAACCATTTCAATAAGGGCTCCCAACTCATCAAGTGGGAAAGCAGTCCGGTTAGTTTAGTACTTGTTGGTACGAAAAGTTAAATCTAATGCAGATTTAAAAACATACAAGGATCAAAAAGTTCCTGACTGGAACGTTGCTAAAAGTTTAGAGGCACAAAATTGAAGTCAAGTTTGCTTAAAAATATTCTTGCTGCAAAATGGATGACGAAACATATGTTCTATCAATTTTATGGTGCAACTTTCTTGTCAGAAATGTTATGTTGCTGATGCTCAAGAGAATGTTGAAGAGAAGTTGTAGAGCCAAAAACAGTCAAGAGTCATTATTGCTATGGCATGCGGCAAAATAATATTGCTTCTTACAACGGCCTCTTTAAATACCGAAATTTGCATTAAGGAATGATTACAAAAGAGGTTCGTTCAATTCATTAGACTTCATAATGTGTCCACTTATTTTTGGCCTGATTTGGCATTCGGACATTTTGGTAAATAAATCTTTGAGTGTCACAAGAACAATAATGTTGTCTTTGTACAATGAGAAGAAAATAGTACAAGCATTGAGCTTACAGGACTGCTTTCCTACCGGATGTGTTGGGAGCTCTTTTAAAAATGCTTTTTATGTTTTGGATTAAGAGACATCATGTGGAACATTCATTCTACCTGTGCCAGGTTTTCTAACAATGACAAGTTCTCTGGGTATTGTAAAATAACATTTTAAACAGTTTGACGGCAGACCTTTATTCTTGACCAACTTTTAGTAGGATCAAGTAAATAAGCAAGAACAATAATGTGGTATTTGTACCATGAGAAGAAAATCCACCAAACTGCCCGAGTGAGAGATGTTGAGCTCTTGATGAAAGAAATTTGAAGAGCACCAAATAGGCGTCGAAAAGTATGGTTAATTTTAAACGTAGCATTATAAAAACGTTAATGGAAGAGTTTCCGAAAAAGGTTCAAAATTTCATCGCTAATGATTAAAACTATAAAAATATTTGTTTTTGTAAATTGTAATAATAATTTCAATCAAATAAAAAAATTTAAAACTGTAAGTTTATTGATTTCGGCTTTATTGACATATCGCTCATTTGCTGCAAAATTGACATAACTCAAAATTCGCATATTTCGACTTAACATCAGTTGTCCATAGTAAATAATGTATTTTATTCTCTGACAATTATTTTTTGAATGAACCAATAATACTATCAGTCAGGATTTCAACAAATATATTATGACAGTTATATAATTTATTGATTAATGTCAGAAATAAAATATTGTTTAGTTTACATTTTTTAAGTTTTCTTTCATGAATTCCGAGAAATATATTTTTGTCAAAAAAAAAAAAATTAAAATACATTTTCTTGAAAAAACGATTTTTTGAGTTATGACCACCTTGCAGCAAATGAGCCTTAAGTGTATGTTAAGTATTTTGCGATCTTACCACTTAGACTATATAAAATTTCGACAGGATTAGATCACATACATAAAAATATTTATTGCAAAATATTTATGAAACTATTAAAGCGAGAGTTTTAAAACTTGGTCCCAATCACTTTTTCAAGGAACTGTTTTACTGTTGCAAAATCGAGTCTTTTATATATTTGAATATTATGATATATATTTAATAAATATGCTTTTAATAAAGTCAAATTCTATGAGGGTCGATCCATAAGTATCAATGTCTGCTTCAAGACAATTTTAACTGTTTATTATGCTCCCACTTGATTTCATTTGAAACACTAAGCGAATGCCAACTGCATTATCTCGTGATCTCGTTTTTCATATTTTACGGTATCTAATGAACCTGATAAAGTGAGGTACTTGCCCTAGTTCTGTCCGCCTCTTTTTATCACAAAAATTTCCGAAATTTATTAAAAATATTTATGTTATAACAACCGCATTTATCCAGGAAATAATGGGTTAATTATTTATAAATAATAAATAGAATTCTATTTTTAAATGATGAAATTTGTTTATTAATTCATTAACTTTCTACATATGTTACGCATCACTAACTTTTTTAATAAAATAACATTATTTTAACAGTATTTCAATATTCTTTTAAATACTTTTTATAATAGAAAATATTTTGCAATAAATTTTAAGAAATTAAATATTAGAAACTTTTCAATAATTCAGATTCAGTTAATCGCTTAATTCATTCTCATCTGAAAGTCATGTAAAAATCGCTAATATCATTTTCAAAATGTTTTCTTTCTCAAAATTTTTTTAAGAATCTAAAAATTCTTTTCGCATCTGACTCTTTTTAAAAATGTATCTTCTAAAAAAAAAACTATAATAAAATACATTAATTATAACTTTCTATTTATACATAAATTATAGCTACTTTTAGTTTACATGAGTATAAAAATAATCTTAAAAAATAAAGCTTAAACTCTAAATCTTACATAACATGTTTGTGGTTATCTTCTGTTCACATGTCTGTTGTTGTTTCCCCCTGCTGCCCCCGTCTCTACAAACTCATTATGACCATTGGTCGCGTATCATATCAGCTGCCTTTTCGCCAATCATAAACGAAGCTGCATTCGTATGACATGTTGGTGGAAATGGTATGATACTAGTGTCGACAACACGCAAACCTTTAATACCGTGAACTTGAAGTTTTGCATTTACAACTGTTGTGCTGTCATTAGCGGGTCCCATACGACAAGTTGCCACTTGATGATGCAATGTATAAGACATGACACGTATGGAACAGCGCCAATAATCATCGGAGCCAAATTTATAACCTTCGCAACCAGGTATAGGTGTATTGTGTAAACGTGTACCAACACGTTGCATTGAGGGCATTTGTGTAATGCGTATGGCTTCTTTAATACCCTCCAATATAAATTGTACATCTTCAGTATTGTGAAAATATTTGGGATTAATGCGTGGCCATTCCAGAGGATTACGATTACGTAACCAAATACGTCCCACAGATTTGGGATGGAATTGCATAATGAGGAAAGAGAAATGATCTTGTTGGGAATCACTTAAAGGTTTATAAACTTTAGTATAAATCTCTGGTTTAAAATTGGCTCCTTTGGTGAGAGCTGTACCCTCATCTGAGGCTAAACTGCCTGCCACATTAATAAATTCCACATCTGGCATATCGGCTGGTTCTCTGGAACTAGGTACTTTAACAAATGTTAAGGCCTCTACCCCACCTATAGAAGAGAGTATAGTATTGGGTTCTCCCAAGGCATAAGACCTAATGAGATTGGCATTTAAACGTGAGGTAAAAATGGTCTGTCCTGTAGTGTTTGTAATAAAAGTGGGACCAAAATGACACATATGATCATATAATAATTTTCCCACCGGCAATTCTTTGACTAGAGGCACACCTATGGCCTCTAAATTATCTCTGGGTCCTATGCCGGATAACATTAATATTTGTGGTGAATTAAAAGCTCCTGCGGATAAAATAATCTCTTTACGCGCTTTTATGGTATACAAGGTATTGCGATGTAAAACTCTTACAGCATAGGCTTTTTTAGTTTGGGGATCTATTAAGACCTTAGTAACACGAGCCAGTGTTACAATATGTAGATTTTTTCTTAAATGTCTAATGGGTTGTATATAGGCCCTAAAGGCACTATGACGTCTACCATTCAAAGTATTGGCCTGGACATAAGAGGCACCCAATTGGGATTCACCATTATAATCGGTTTTAGCATGGCCCGCTTCTTGGGCCGCCTTAATATAAGCATGTATGAATTTTGTTCTATAACGCACATCTTCTACATGTAAAGGTCCTGAATGATTGTGATAGGGTGAATTTTCTAAACCCTGTAATTGAGCATTTTCCGATTTTAGAAAATAGGGTAAAACGTCCTTATAAGACCAGCCTTCATTGCCAAATTTGGCCCATCTATCAAAATCTCTTTTATTGCCACGATTGTAGATCATAAAATTAATGGAACTGGTGCCTCCCAAAATCTTTCCTCTCGGCAAAGCACATTCATTATTAGGCATGCCATAGCAAGACGCTTTTTGGGGTACAGATTTATAACCCCAATTAGAGTGAGTACCTTGTAAATAAGCTGCCATAGCGGGAACTTGATGAACTACACTCTCTAAACCACCCGCCTCTATGAGATACACTTGCCATTTGGGATTCTCTGATAAACGATTCGCCAACACACAACCCGCTGGCCCACCGCCAACTATTACAAAGTCATATTCTGCATTTTGGTGGGGTGCTAAAATAAACAAAACAAATTAAAAAATTGATAAGTAATTAATATTTTTAAAACATTAACAATCAATGACAATCATTATGCCTGCCCTTCCCCAACCCCTCTAATAAAATAATTCTTACCATCATTATAACGATTTTGTTTGAAAATATTTGTAAGACCTAAATTCAGCATTTGTTGTAGATTCTGCTGGGCTAAACTAAACTGTAGCAGCCCTATAAATATTAACCAAATTCTTAACATTTTCAATTATTTCTGTTGAGACCCTTTTTAAAATTTTATTTTTGTTTAATTTGTTTAATTAATTAATCGTTTTAAGCGCGCGCGCGTTGTTGTGTCTTGATCGTTACGTTTCTAAATTACAAATAAACGTTGTTTGACTTAATTCTGATCAAGCTCTTGTAACAAATCAAAGCAAAATGCAGAAGAAATTTGTTGTTTGTGCATGTGCGTAAGTTTATCGTTTAACAGGTATTTTTATTTGTTTTGTCTGGTATTTGGATCTCTAATTTTCAAGTTTATCTAATGCCCTTTGCTGATCGTGTCAGCAGTTACTGCTGCTACTGCTACTACCACTGCTGGCGAATGATACCCGTAAGCGTCAAAAAGTTTTAATGACTTTTCAAAAAATGTTTGTTTTTTGTTTTGTTTAATAATTTTATTATTTATTCTTTCCACTTTTTAGACATTTCTTTTGTTATACATCTTCAGGTTTATTACGTATAATAAATCGATATATATAAAACTGAAACTGTGTCTGTTTGCTTGTTTGTTTATTTCTTTGTTTGGGACTTAATGACTGCTAAACTACTGGAACGTAATTTTCACAATATGATCCCCATATAAATCTGAAAGTAATACGGGCTATAAAAAATTTCGATAGGACCTGGGGGAGAGGTACCCCATATAAGAAGCAAATATTGATTATCGAATATCTTAAGAAGTATTTCAAAATTTTGTATCAATCACTTCTTCAAGGAACTGTTTTACTAAACAAAATGTGAAGCGGATAAAATCAGGGGGAGAAGTACTCCCTGATTATCGAATATCTAAAGAACTATAAGAGCGAGAATTTCCAAATTTGTCGCAATAATTTTTTCAAAGAACAGTTTTAATACTCAAAATGAAGAAGAGATAGGTTCACGGGGAGAGGTAGCCTTCATGCAAAGAAATTGTTGATAATCGAATATCTAAAGACCTACAACAGCAAAAGTTCTCAAATTCGACATAAAACACTTTCTCAAGAATTTCTTTTACTGATCAAAATATAGGACGGATAGGAGCAAGGGGAAAGGTATTTCAAAACAAAGCAAAAATTAATTATCGACTATCTAAAGAACTGTAAAAGCGGAGGTATTCAATTTCGTTCCGATTACTTTCCCAAGGATCTTTTTACTGGTCAAAATATAAGACGTTAATAATGATTATCAAATATCTAAATCTGAATATCTACCCAGAGTTCTAAAATTTAGAACCGATAAGGGGAGGGGTAAACCTATACAAAAGAAATAATGATTATCAAATATCTAAACAACTATAACAGCGAAAGTTCTAAAATTTGTTTCCAAACAGTGGACAAAATATAGGACGACGGTTAGAATCAAGGAAGGAGGTAACTCCCATGCAATGCAAATATTAAATTGCGGCATTTGACAAAATATCAGTTGCATATTTTTTAATTCACGTTATGATTTGCGAAATTTCTGTCGAGATCTTGGACTGAGGAGAATGTTTGTGCAGCAAAGCGCAACGGGTAAAAGCTAGTTATTGATAAATATTTATGATTTACACCATTTCCCAAAGAGTTCCAGATTATTAACTTTTGTTTAGAATACTTATTCTTCTGTGCCGAATTAATGTCTTATATAGCAGCTATAGGCTAATAGAGAGCGATGTTCATGGAATTAGTATTTTCAGGATAATTGGAAAATAAGTGTGCTAAATTTGGGTAGAATCAATCCATATTTAAGATTTTTTTTTGGTGATGCGAACCAGCTTTATGTTGTAGTCTATAACTAGTCTAGTCTACGTAGAATGTACTTTAATTTAATTTAACATAATATTTTTCTATTTATATAAAGTAAGGGAAAATGTGAGCATTTGGATTCACCACCTATAATATGAGGAACTTTTCTACGAATAATCGGGACCTCTTTATCGAAAGTTTAATAGTCTGGTTCGCAGACAGCTGTACATTAATAGTAAAGCTCACTTAAGTCTCCTTTAAGGTTCCTTTGTGATACAAATATTTAAATGAAAATAGTTTGAAAGTTAAAACATTTGGTTTATTTTTCAGATGTCAATCTGATAATGAAGATCGTTTATAACTCTCTGAGTTGTATATAGCTGTACAATAAGCGTAAAGCTCATTTAACTCTCTTTAAAGATGCCTCTGGTTCAGATGAGTATATTTTAATCAAATATTCTATAGTGCTAAGACAAATTAGATACTTTTGTAATAATCGAGTCTTTTATCTGAAGAAAACTGACGTCAACCTAGTAATTGTAAGAACTATTTTTCAAAATAAACTGGTTGCATTTCATCGATCAATTTCGGAAATAGAAGGGTGTTTTTTCTTCCGATTTTAATGAAACGCTATATTTATAAACACCACGAAATTTATGCAAAAGTTTCTATTTGATTTCTTAAACAAGAAAGTCAATGAGTACAGCTGCCAGTTCAAAATATTTATTTGTTAGGAGCTAATTTTTCAAATACAATTGAAGAGCTTTTAAGAAATATTGTTCAAATAAAATGCAGCTCATTTCAATAAATCGTTTTAATTTGTATCACTTTCCACTAGAAATGGTGTTTTAATAAAAATCGAATTTAATTGCTATTTATACACATTTATTTGTAGTACCTATAACCGGTTGTATTAAAATCTCCAGTGGCTCACTAAACACTTCAATAATTAAACATAACTTGAGCATATGACTTCGATGCGAGCAACCGCAATAATTTTTTTCGTATTTTTTGTCTAACAAAACCATTTTGATCAACTGCTAAAATCGCGTTTATCATTTTAATTATGATTTTCTTTGCATTTGTTTGTATATATTTTTTTGAAATATTTAAATAAAAGTGCGTTTTTAGTTTATAAATGTTAAGTTTTGTTTAAATTATTATTTTTATACCCTCCATCAAAACAAGAGTATATTAACTTTGTCATTCCATATGTAACGTTAAAAATGAAATCATCTCAGACCACAAAATGTTTATATAATTTTGACTGAAATCAAATCCTAAGTCGATTTGGTTAGTCTGTATGTATGTCCGTTTGTCTATATTTATTATAGTCCTGAGAAGTTTCCTATTAAAAAAACAGCAAAATCGGTTCAGTACATTGAAAGATATAGATCGATATCTGTGGAAATGTCTAAGTTCAGCCGAGGAACTTTCAAATCGCTTCGGTAGAAAAAAAGGTTATAGCTATAGACTCATTAAGTGTTGCTGTGCTATATTTTATTCGTTTGTGAGTGTATGTGTGAGTAAGAATGTGCAAAACATACTGCATATTCATTTCTGGTGGAGGGTATTGATGATTCGGCATGGCCGAATATAACATTTTTACTTGTTTATTTTTTTGTTTTGTCTCATTTTAATTATGTGCGAAATTATTCTTTTGCAAACATATAAAATTAAATGTGTGTACGTGTGTGTGTTTAATTGTGTGAAGTTATGTGAATAATAAGAAAAATTGTTTCCTTAAGTTTTCAGATGAGTCAATTGTCTTTTAAGATTTTGCCATAAATTTCATAATTATCGTTAATTTAAGTTTATAATAAAGTTTTCGCAAAAAATGCGACAAATTAAATTTTAACGACTTTTTTTGAGGGCTTTTAAATGAAACATTAAATGTTGGTATTTAAAAGAAGAATTCTACGTACGGTTGACACGAATCTAAATTACCCTTCAACATTAAGTATATTAAGGAATACTATTTTCCTGTAGCTTGGGCATATATATTTTAATAAAATCAATAAATATAATACTTGATTTAAAAAACATACCAAAATTCGGAGTCCCACATTTCAGTTCATGGAAAGAGTAAGAACTTGGGTTGAAGGCAAATACATCAATAATATTCGTGTGAAATGTCAATAAAATATATATATATATATAAAATATATATATATAGAAGTTTCCAAGTTCTCTATTTATTTTACAAAAGTGTTTTGGCTAAAATGTGCATTATTTTGGGACTACTTGGAGATTGTTTCAGAAATATGGCGTTACAAACGTTATAACGAACTTTTTGTATATCATTTCATGGTAGAGTATACTAAAAGAACAATATTTCAAATTACTTCTTAATGCTTGGGGAATCACTTTTAACCATAAAAAGAAAGATAATAAATAAAGTCTTAAAATTGCTTAATTGTGCCAAATTATCCCCCGTCATAAATATTAAAAAAAATCTTAAATATATTTAACTAGCTAAGACCCGGTGCGCTTTACCGCCCTTATCCCCAAAGCAAGACACCTCTCCCCATGATCCTATGCGCCCTTTATTCTGTCCAGTAACAGAAAAAATCTGTATAGTTACTTCAAAAATTTATTGGGACCAAATTTGAAAATTTTCGGTGTAATGGTTCTTTATATATTTATTTATAAGCATTTTCTTTGTATAGAGGCTACCTCTCCCCTTGATCCTATCCGTTTTTCATTTTTACTGTCAGATAAAGTCGTTGGAATTTAATTCGAAAATTTTCGTTGTTATAGTTCTTTAAATATTCGGTGATTAACATTTACCTTATATGAGGGATACCTCTTGCCCTGATCCTAACCGTCTCATATTTTGCCTCGCAAAAAAGTTCCTTAAACAGCTGTTATATTTCTTTAGATATTTGATAATCAATATTTGCTTTGTATGGGGGTTCTTCTCTCCCTATCGAAATTTTACTTTCGGGTATATAGAGATCATTCTGTGAAAATTTCAGCAAAATCTGTCCAGTAGTTTAGCTGTCTATTAGTCCCAAACAAACAAATACAGATTAATTTTTATATATATTAAATAAATGGAAATAAATCCTTCTTATCAATGTAACTTCAATTAATTTTTAATTTGTCAGCTCAGTTCTTTTTCTGAGACACGTTTAAGTTCTTTTAGTTGTTTAAAATTTAATTATCATTTCAATTGAAATCTTGAATGACCGAAATATTTGGACATCACAGCATTAAGCGGTTCTAACACGTTTTTATGATCGATTAAAATGTACAAAACAAGTATTTTTATTACTTTGGATCCTTTAATTTATACCCAAATCTCTTCAGACAATTTTATTTTCGATCTGTGGTTTATGTATTTTTGAAACTGTTTTGCAAATGTGTAAAATGAAGAGTTCTAGTTTTGAAATCTTTAGTGGCTCCAAAAGAAAATTTACAAAATAAGGAAAAAATCAAAATATTCTCACGTTCTTTATATCAAAGTATGGGAAAACATTAATGCGGGAACTTTTATTGAAATCTTTTTCAAGCAATTGCCTTTTTAATAATGGACTCAATAATATTTCGGTGTAACCTCCACAAATGGGTTCTTTTAGTTTATTTAAAAATTTGGGGGTTTGAAAACGGTTAATTTTAATGTCTATTCGCAATTTACGAAATTCAAAATTAGTTATTTTATTATTCTGCGGTGAGTTTTCCGAACTCAAGTCCCAAATATTTCTCCAAGCCCAGCCTATCTTGCAAAGTAGTAATTCACAGTTTGCTACGGACTAGATGTGTTTTAAAGTAATAACTTTGTATTTTGCTTTACCCTCCTTTCGAAAATATTTGATGATGAACTCAATTTTCGAATGCTTTTGCTCTCAGTTCATTTCTAGTTGTTGCTCAGCGATGGTTTAGTTCTACTTTAGTTCTAGTTCAGTTCTAATTCATTTCTATTTCAGTTCAAGTTCAGTTTTAGTTCAGTTTTAGTTCAGTTCTAGATAATTGCTAACCATCACCTCCTAATTCTTTCTGAATACAAAAAAGAATTAATTTAAAGAACGATTATATATCAATCATCTCTTTATCACATCAATATTTCATGGCAGCTGCACTGCATCGGTTCAAATAATTAAAGTACGAAACTTCATAAATTAAATCATTTTTATACACCATCGAAGGTGGTTGGTTTGTAACATACGGAAAAAATGATGTTTCAACCACCTTTAAGTAAACCGTTTAATTCAGAATTACTTTCTGAGCCGATTTAACGATAATTGTCCGTCTGTCTTTTCATGTACAGGTCGCAATTTTTTAAATATCTCGATGAAATTAAGTGCATATTATTATTTTTGGCCTAAGGACGAAGCCTTTTGAAATTGGCCAAGTCTGGTCCAATATTTCAGGTACCTCCCATAAAAATGCTTTTCCCGAAATTGAGTTTTACGGTGATTTAAACGAAATTTGTCACAAGTAAGTCTTGTAATATTCTAAAGCGATGTATTAAAATGTGCGAGGGTCACATTGATGTGCAGAATTATACGAGTGTTGCTTCAAAATTTCTAGTAGACCCCATATAACCTCCCCCTCCTCTCCAAAAAACATTCATTTTAAAACGCATAAATTTAACAAAGATATTAATGTCAAAATAACGTACTATACACTTAAGAATAAATCAGTAAATCAAATTAAACGAGAATCGTTCATTAAGTTTTCATAATCACCATTTTTAACCTACGATGTGGTGTTGGTTATTTGATAATCGGGCTGGACGAACTATACATTCTTCCTTTTTTAATTTTAAATGTATCAAAGTAAAGTAGGTTTTGGAATCAATGCTGGAGAAGTTAGGCCTCATCTAGCAATGACTTAACTAAATCCGTTTAGAATGTTTATACTTTATCTTGGGAAGTTCGCTATGTTATTTCGATATGTGATATAAAATGTGTTTCTTTTAAATATATTTATTTTGTGTTGACTCTTCGTGAAAACATCTAATGGAATCAAATTTAGAATATATATAATCTTAGTTTATCGGACAAATTACTAATAATAATTTATTTCTTTTCTTTCCAGGTAAGATAAATATTCATAAATTATACATAAATCAGGTGCACGTTTACTTCCAATAACCTCGGGAGTTACAAATTCTTACATTTGAATCGAACGCCTTAAGTTATGCAAACTTTTTTAGTTTTTAGCATAAAAAAATAAGTATTCAGTAATAAGTATTTTTTTGGTAAGTTAATTTTCAAATCTTCCATTGATTTCAGACAATATACAATTTTTATTAAAGCTAATTACAATTTTAATAAAACCAAATAAACAAATAATTAATTCACTTACAAACTCAAGTATCAAGTTCCTTTCAAATAACATTTTTGTGTTTAAATTTCGATTGATTTCTTTGATTCGTTTCTTTTCATAAACATTTTATGTTAATGAAAACATGTGTTCCTATATTGTTTTTAAATAAATCGTTTAATCCATTTAATACCCAAAACGCCACAATAAAAATCACATTCATATCATTTATGTGGCATATAACCGTTTCTGTGAAATGGGGTGACAAACAAAAACCATCCCCTTAAGCGGTCTCTAAGGGCATCAGAAGCACTTGCAGCATGAACAATTTTATGGCAATGTTGAAATTAATACTCTTACAACCCTTATAACGCCATGTCTCAACAATGATTTTATAATTTATTTTCATTCCCATTTGATTTTTCTGTTGCAATTTGCACTTTTGTAAAAAAATAACATTAAAAATAATTTTCATTTCAAAGCGGGGTGGTGGAAAATATGCATTATTGCCACTTTCATTTGGTGGTAATTTGGATTTTTTTGGTTTCTTTTTTAGGGATTAAAAGTTTAAGAGATTTTTTTTCTGGAAAATTAATATATTTTTAAATAAAAAATGATAATTTGAATACATTTTGGATTTCATAAGTGAAAAGAGAATTCAAAATATAGACGCATTACATTGATTCCGAAATGATTTTCATTTTTGAAATTATGACCTGATTTAATAAAACAGTTCCCTTGAGAAATTTTTCCTTTTCAGAAATTTTGTAAAATAAGAGGGTTAAACAATTCGTTAAGCATAATTTATTTTGTGACGTTTGAAGGCGATTGCTTCAGATTATATAAAATGAATTTATTTTGCATATTTTTAGGATGCATGAAATAAAATCAGTGATGCCAGATTCAATAGTAAATTTTAAATTCCAGAATTTCTGAAAAATCTTCGTAATGGAATTTTAACTCACGTATATTTTTCTATATATAAACTATTTGTATGGTATTTACTACAAATTTATCTGTAAAGAGGTCCACTTCCGAAAATCTCTTCATATTCCTTTATATGACTTGCAGAATAAAACACAAAAAACGTAATTCAGAGGTCTTAAAGATTTTTGTTTTTATGATGCTATTAATAGGTTATTCCTTTGCTATATATAAAGTAGCTTTTACCTGTTGTGCTTTGCTGCACAAACATTCTCTTCAGTCCAAAATCTCGAAAGAAATTTCACAAATCACATTATGTATTAAAAAAATTTTATGCAAAATGTCTCTTGCCCTCTCCATTCTAAAATTTTATTTAATATTTGCATTGCATGGGAGCTACATCTTTCCTTGATCCAAACCGCTCTACATTTTGTTCTGTAAAACTGTTTGGAACCAAATTTTAGAACGTTCGCTATTATAATCATTATTTGCTTTGTATGGTGGGCATCACTCTTCCTATTTTGTTCACTAAAATAGTTTCCTAGAGAAAGTGATTGGAACCAAATTTGACAACTCTCGCTTATAATTCTTTATATACTTGATAATAATGTGCTTTGTATGGGGGGATCCCTTCCCATGGTTCTATCCTATCCTAAAGTAATTAAAACCAATTTGAATATTCCCGCTTTTACAGTTTTTTGTATATTCGATAATTAATATTAGTTTTGTCAGGGTGTACCTTTCGCCTTGATCCTACCCGTCCTATATTATGATCAGTAAAATAAATTTCTTAGAATGTGATTGAGGTCGAATTTAAAAACTATTGCTGTTACAACACTTTCTTTGCATAGGGAGCATCTCTCCTCATGATCCTATCTACCATACATTCTGTCCAGTAAAACAGTTAATTGAAAAATTTATTGGAACCAAATTTGAAAAATCTCGGTATAGTAGTTTTTTAGATATTCGATTCTTTTTCAACCCCTGATCCTATCTGTCTCATATTTTGCCTCGTAAGAAAACTCCTTGAAAAAGTTATAAGGACCAAATTTGAAAATTCTGTATGAAATGGTCCTAAAGACATTCGATGATTAATATTTTCTTTGTATGGGGGTTATCGTTCCCCTAGTTCTATCGAAATTTTTTATAGCCTATGTTACTTTCGGGTATATGGGAATCATTCTGTAAAATTTAAAAAAAATCGGTTTAGTAATTAAGAAGTTTATAAGTTCCATACCAATAAACAAATAACAAAAGAAATTAAGACGTTTTGGAACCGCTGTGAGATGTTTTTCTATCTTTTTTATTAAAATTTATGAAAATGAGCATATTCTGTTCTACAACATCGAATTTTAAACAGCCTGAACTGTTGTATTAATTAATCTTATTAAAACATTTTATTTTCGTTTAATAAATTTATTTTGCAAAGTCATGCAAGTTTTTGGCGAAACTAGTTGGAGAACTTTTTGAAAATAGTGAAATGCAAATATCAGTTTATATATTCTAATAATGGTGAGTTAATTGTCATGTGTCAGGATCTATAAACTTATGATTATGGTTTAAGTATTTTTAGATAATTTTTGTTTTCTTTCCGATTTCTTAATTTTATCCGATTTTAAACATTATTTTCCATTTATTGATTTATAAGTTCCATTTTCCTATTCTAAATTCATTATCAACCAAATGATTCAACACGACGCTTAAACGGTTATAGATTTGTAAAGAGTAAAATTTGAGGGCTTCTTAGCCGTACCAACGCGAACAACATCAATATTTTCCACAGAAAAATTGGATGGATTTCTTTTAGATCCATTTTATAGAAATTTGATAATAATTCTTCCGAATCTCCAAAATGAATTTAGTTTGAAAAAGTCCTCAACATCTTTTATTATGTAAGATTTTCCATGATAAAATTTCTCAAACACTGTAATATAGAAATTGCAAATTAATTTGGATACAAATTGACGCTAAGCAAAGGCTTACAATTATTTAGCTTTCTGTTAAAATCAACTGAAATTTTCTCCCATTCTTGAATAAGAGCGGCTTTCATGTTATTTCCTGTTTTCCGATCTGTTTTTCAAGATGGTCCCAGAGATGTCCTATGGGATTGAAATCTAGACATTAGAGGGAGGGGTTTGTAGAATATGGGTAGCATTATAAACGACCCACATCTTAACGATACCAACTATGTGTTTGGGATCGTTGTCCTGTTGAAAATATAATTGGTCTAACAAAATAATTTTCTGAGGATTTTTGTATATCGAAATAAACGTCTTCAGTCCTTATTTCATCTATTATTACTAAGTACATGCCATACACCACCATCACACTTCCAAATTCTATTCCTTTATTTATATACATTTTTGCAAATTCTAAACGCTTTTTATACCCTCCACCACCACAAGTAGTAATGGGGGTATATTAATTTTCCCGTACCGTGTGTAACGCCAAGGAGGAATCATCTCAGACCTCATAAAAAACTATATCGTTTTATCAACAAAAAAGTTAAAGATCGATATCTGAAACATTGAAATTTAACGTAATTGATTTTATAGCTCTCCTGAATATACGTTATTAATTTGAACAATATCGGTACACATTTTGATATAGCCCCCTTTGTAATGCCCCTTCCCAAGAAACGTATTTGAGCTTATTATACATTTAATAAGCTGTAAACTTGTCACAATGGTTTTTCTAACTGTAATGTAGATTGTTAATTTGAAAAATCTCAAAATTAGGGTCCATATAAGGACCCTAATTTTTACATAATATTCGTGATGGAGGGTGTGAAAAATACGACACAACCGAATACAGCATTTTTATTTGCTTTCTACAAGTGAAGTGGTGAATATACCACTTTTAACGTACTGTTTCGGCCGAAACGTTTTTGTTAAAAGATTTTCCAATATCGAATGCTATTTTAGTCACTCTTTCAAATAAATTTTTCTTGATAATAGAAATTATTGCAAGCTTTCCTTTTTCTGTAAGCTTTGCCGACAAAGGCTTTTGTCAATTTTTTGAAAAAAAAAAATTAATTATAACAAAAAACAATCTGGTCATTTACAAAAGGCTTTATTTGATGATGCAAAGGACCATAACAAAATAGATTTTTCATAACATTTTTATCCATTTTAGCTGTTTTTATTTTAATCGCAATTTGGTTGATATGTTAACAAAAAAGCACACTTGCAGCCAAGCTTCGAATGACCATAAGTTTTTCGGTCTTGTTGCGTAGGCCACATTTTAAACTCTTGATAATGTTCAAAGATTTTTAGATTATTTTTTATATTATTTTTGTATCCTTAATGATCCTAATAATGTTAAAACTTAAATGTTTTAACTTTGAAGTTTATACAAAAACTATTTGATGCGTTTTGATTATGGACATTTCTCAAGAACCCCAAACATTCTCAAAATTTAAACTATAAACCGGTTAATAAAAAAAAAGATATTGAAATTTAAATAGCATAATTAAGCAGTAAAAAAAACTTTGCAATTTACTTCCGCTTTCAGCAGCCAAAAGTAATCGGCAGCAGATTGAAGAGCCGAAAAGCAAATAAATATATATATTTTTTTAAATCCAAGATAAAAATGAATAACAAATAAAAGTTTTTTTTCTATTATAAAAAAAATCAAACAATAACAATTTAGACAAAACAAATTTTTGTAAACTTTTATACCATATTTAAGTGATTTAGTATAAAAATTAGCATAAAATTGAAGAGGTGTTTCTTGACTTCGAAAATCAAAGGTGCTGGGGCTAATAATGATGATAATGATGATAGTGATGATGATGATGACGTTTGGCTAATTTTAATAATAAGATTATGGTGATGATTTAATTTATAATAAAATAGAAAAAATACCATAAATACTTGATAATTTTGTTTAAAAACACAATATAAAAATTCGAAAAAAGTATAAAGAAATAAAATCAAAATTTTGAAAGAAAAATTGATAGAAAAAACTTAAAATCAAACAAAAACTTTGACATTGAATTTGAAGAAGGGGGGAGACCATGTGAATTTCATCATAATGATGAAGTCGATTGCTGCTGCTGAAGATGATGATGATGATTATAATGAAAACGGTGTATGCAAAATTTGTTTTAATTATTATTTCAAAACATTTTTTTTTGAAATGATCAAAAATGCAAAGCAAAACTATTCAATGTCAATGTTAAACGGTAAATAATCATAAAATTTAAAATTCCAAAATAAAATGATATTGATATTCGAATAACTGAAACTTGATTTGATTTATTGTTATACTCTCTGACGGCAAAAATTGTGAATAGAGGTATGTTTAATAAGTTAGATCGTAGGTAACACCAAAAAGGAAGCATATAAGTCCACATATGAAAACCTGAGACAATCTAGCTACTCTATGTCATTCGTAGGAGGCTGAGAAATTATATAGGAAGAAAAATTGAAAATATTTGTAGCTCAGTTTCAGAGATATGCGATATAAAAAAATTGTTTGGAAGATAGGTATCCCAACAAACCAAGCCATAAACAAAATGTAAATATTATCCCTAAATAAACTATCATAAAGAATTTTCTACAACATTTCCTAAACATACTTATTAAAGGTTTATCTGAAACAAAATTATAAATAATTTTAAAATAATGCTTTAAAAATTATTTCTCCAGCAACAGTATTTGTAATAGTACTTGCTATACACTTGTTGGTATAACAGTATTTACAAATGTTATTGTAAAAGATTAATGCTCGTAATAGTTTTCTAGGTGTTTTTGTATAAATAAGGAAGTTTTATAAGTTTTTTGTTCAACAATATATATTTTTTTATTCAGAAATTAAAGAAAAAGTTTCTATAAAAACAAAAATAATGGTTTTAAATAAAACCATGATATCTCAGCACATTATTTTAAATGCGATACCGAAAAACGCCTTTTGGTTTGTTGAGATCACTAATCAGTGTCCAATTCGCAAATTTTATAGTATTGTCAACACTATGTGTCATTTTTCACATTTCTTGAGATTTCCTGCTTTAGTTATAGAGATATGCAATATTAAGGACGATACCTCTTACCCTTGACTACTTCAAAAATTTTAAAGAGCTCAATATTTTTCACAAAAGGCAAAATCGCCTTTAAGAAGTTCTCTTAGACATAGGGCCATAACTCTTTTCTACTAAATCGATTTTTAATCGGTTTTAAATAGGAAACTTTTCAGGTCAATAACAATTAATTAGACCAATTTTCATGGAGTTCTGTTAATTGACAACAACGATTCAGATTTTGATTATCAGATTTTAGATGATTCCTAATATAACCTCTATTACCACTTATGGTGTTTGAGGGTATAAAAAGCTACAACTTAACGTCAACATTTTCGGACAACATTATTTGACATTTATTTGAAGCACACAAAGTAAAAACTTCCTGATGAGAATTTTGAAATAAAAGAATTAATTTCAACCCCTTTAAAAATGTTTTCATTTAATATCTGGTGTCTACAGATCATATCAGGCTCACAGTGTTTCATTTAGAAATGATCTTCTGCACACAGTGATAACAGAGATGTAGGCGAGTTTAAATTTTGTGCTTGGAAATTATAAACTTAGCGGGAGACGCTTCATAGGTTCCAAAAGTTGTACACCTCAGGATATGAAAATATTTGATACGATTCAGATTCCTTATGTCTGAAGCGATTTTTAAATATTTTGCGAGTGAAGATCTAGAAATGGGGTGGTCATGTTTTATAGTTAAGAGATATGTAGCATAAACATTTTTAATTTTACTTTTTAAACTGGTCTAAATTTGATCATATTTTTCTCAAATATAGTTTATTTTGTTAACGAATGATATTTATGGAATCAAAAGTTAGAAACCTTTAAATTAGAATTTTAAAAAATTGGATCTTTCGAAGTTTTTTTATCAAAAAAAGTATTTACACTCTTATTAAGTTAAGAATTATTTTTCTAATTTCTTTTTTATAGTGCCATGTTTTTTTAATATTTATGGATGAAACTTTTCCACTCCGATATCGGTTGGAAAATATACAGCAAAAAAATGTAGAAAAATCCCATGTTGGGATTTTACGGGATTTTGTAGGAAATGCAAAATAATATAAATATTTGCAATTGAGTACAAAATGTCTATTTATATCCAGTAGGAGTTTTTGGTGACTGTAAGGAAATTAAAAAGTTACACCACTTTTCTCAGTAACAGCTTAGGTTACCGACCATTTATTTTATCATGGGCTTGTCCTAGAAGGTAATCTATCCTTTTTATAGCCTCTAAACAATATACATTGAAGACACTTGTTCGCACGCACTGTAACCATATTATACACCTTGTGACAACTAAGTGGTTGAACAAGTTGAATCTTATTAATTCACTACTTATTTTGTGGACGTTGGTGTATAACTGTTTGCACACAAAAAGTCTTTGCAGTCTTCTTACGATACACCAACTGGTGATTAAGTGTTTGGTGGTATATGTAAAAGACTCTGCATGATACAGCTGATGGTGATAACCCACATACGGATTAGTCGTCTGATATTATCTATGACCACCCAAAAAAACTGTAGGGTATAGATGTATTAAAGATTCAACTTAACCCCTTCTATTATTTCAACTTGCTTTTATTTGTTATAAGGCGGGGTAATTTATCGATAACATGTCTCTATATAACGCATGTTTATCTATTCATTTCTTTCTCTCAATATTCTCAATTTAAATTTGTATTTTAATATCTTTTTTTTTGTTTCAAATTTAATTTAATATTTGTTTCATCAATATTTACCGCAGGCAAATACTGTGTGTGTATTTGTTTTCAGTTAAATATTTGTTATTTTGATTAACAATTTAATGCTTATTTAAGTTATTTTATCTTTTTATTTCATTCAAACAAAAAGAGCACAAAAGGTGTTAAATATCGTATTTTATATATTTTTTTATTTCGTAGCCGATATCGTAATTGTTACATAAATATTTACATTATTTGCAAAGTATACAATATGTATTAATATTAATAATTTTTATTTAAAATACACACACAATGACAATGAATAATTTGACGTTAAACTTGATTAATAAACAATTAATTGTTTGTTTTATTTTATTAATTTTAAAAGATTCTTGATCAACTTGACTTATTTATTTTATAATAAAAATTAGAGCATTTTTAAAAAGTTGTTTGAAGTTCTGACAGAGTAATTTAAATACAAATTTTATACATTTTAAAGAAAAAATTTTGGAAAATTTTACAAAAATGTTCAAAGAAAAAATTTAAATTATTAACAGAAAGAACGAAAATTTTTAATAGAAAAAAATTTACGAAAATTTCAGTGGAAAAATAGAAAGAAATTTTCTTAAAATTTTAATAGAAATAAAAATTTAACGAACATTTTCAATGGAAAGAAAATTTTACAAAATTTTTTAATAGAAAAAAATTTTACGAAAATTTCAGTGGAAAAATTGAAAGATTTTTTTTTTTAAATTTTAACAGAAAGAAAATTTAACGAACATTTTCAATGGAAAGAAAATTTTACAAAATTTTTTAATAGAAAGAAGATTTTACGAAAAATTTTCAGTTTCAGTTTCAATTAATGATTCAGTTCAGTTTCAATTTAATGAAAATTTTAAATTAAAAAAATTAACGAAAATTTTCGATAGAAAGAAATTTTACAAAAATTTTCAATAGAAAGAAAATTTAATGATAATTTTAAAAAGAAAGAAAATTTTCAGTAGAAAGAAAAATTTTGTATAGAAAAAAAATTTAACGATAATTTAAACAAAAAAGAAAATTTTCAGTAGAAAGAAACTTTAACCAAAATTTTGTATAGAAAGAAAAGATTACGAAAATTTTTAATAGAAAAAAAATTTACAAAAGTTCTCAATAGAAAGAAAATTTAAGAAACATTTTTATAGAAAGGAAATTTAAAGGAAACTTTTTATAGAAAAAAATTTTAAGAAAATTTTTGTAATGAAAATTGAACGAAATAGTTCTATAAGAAGAAATAATAAGAAATGTTAACAAACATTTTCCATAGAATGAAATATTAATGAAAATATTCTATAGAAAGAAATTCAAACAAAAGTTTTCTATAGAAAAATAACGCAACATTTCTGCAGAAAGAAATTTTAACGAAAATTTTTTATAAAGAAATTTTAACGAAAATCATCTTTTGAAAGATATTTTAACGAAAACTTACTAGAGAAATAAATTTTATAAAAATAATCGCGGTCATAATACTTCGAATTCTATAAATTATAGAACGATATCTGAGACATTCTCGAAATTCTGACAAACAAAAACGATTGTCAATTATTCAAAAACAATTTCTTATGCAAACAAAATATATTATGACAAGTTATGGTCCATAATTTCCTACAGCTTTTTTAAAACCGACACTTCCAAAAATTGCAACAAATATCTTAAATTTCATATGAATGTCAATATCATGGTGACATTTTAAATAAGATTGTATTTTGCAAGCACAAATTTTGAAATCGCTATTACGAGGGTCGGCCCATCTTTTTCCTTGACATATAATCGCTCGATATATAATCGATCTTCACCGACTAATACACTCATTCTTGTTTTTTTTTCTTAGGTATCTTAAGGAATCATTTGTCTCAATGCACCCAACAATCGTATCACTTTAATCATGAGTTTTGAGATGCTTAACTTAACACTTAAGACACACTGTTCCTAATCTCTAACTAACTTAGTCATCCTCGCGATCGATCCTAACACACGACCATCGAATGTATATATATGAAACATCTAAATTTATTTGTGATATAAGTAAAAAGTATCCATAATTCACATTGGGATAATATTTCCAGATTTGAGGAATCATAAACAATCTGGTGATCTCCAATTAACCACTGACCTTGAAGATCACTGCTCAATAACGAGAATTGTTACTTTTTACAAAAAAAAAAAACACTGTGAAAAATTCTTTTATACAAAACTTAACATTTTATTTACAAGATTTCTTAAGATCTAAATAAATCAGTTCTTCTATTAAGGTGACTTAAAATTAATTGTACTTAAATTATACTTAATTCTACTACAATACAGTAAAATAACATTAAAATTTTAAGTTAAAATCACAACTTTTTAACAAATTTGAAACAAGAGATAACAAAAAGAAAAGAAAGAATTGAATTTTCGTTACTTGGGAAGCTGCCATTTGAATCTGATAAATCTGATAAATGAAATGGATATACAAAATGTTTTAAAATACTCTTTCTTAAGTTTAATCTACATTTTTTTCAAATAAGGTTCCGTTAAAACTAATGACTACTTAAATTTTTGTTTTCCCCCCAAAAAAATTTTTTTTCTTTAAAAACTACAATTTCTTATTTTTCCTATTGAATAAATCCATGATCCTCTTTAATCATATCGGCTGCCTTTTCAGCAATCATATATACGGGACCATTAGGATGGCCAGACATAATTTCGGGGAATATACTGGCATCCGCCACACGTAAATTCTTTATACCGTGTACTCTTAAACGGGCATCGACCACAGCTGCTCTATCACTTTTGGGACCCATTTTACAAGTGCCCGAGTAATGGTAAATGGTGAAAGTGAAATGTTTAACATAACATTCCCAATAGGCATAGGATTTATAGGGATATTTTTTGCAGGTGGGAATTTTACGTTCCCATAATTTACCATTGATTTTCTTAAAACCTGGTTGATCCATAAGACTTAAGGCTTTCAAAAGGCCTCTAACCGAGATGTCGACATCATAAGGATGGGCAAAGTAATTGGCATAGATGAGTGGGTATTTATGGGGATCAGTAGATTTTAACATAATGCGACCACGACTTTTAGGCCTCAAGATCATGGGGAATATCATAAAAGCATTCAAATCTTTATCTTCAATTTCGGCAAAAATGCTATCATAAATGGATTTTTTCAAACCAAAAGCTCGGGAAATAGCTGGATTTGAAGACATGGAACCACCTACTAAAAACAACTCAATATCTGGCCAGCCATCTTTCAAATGAGGATGATCTAAATCCCAAAAGGCCATGGCTTCACAGCCACCAGGAGAACCATAAGGACCTTCTTGACGATTAAACAAATTCAACCAGGTGGGCTCAGCAAAATCGGCGAAATGCAAGGAAGTGGTATTGGTGGTAAAAGTAACAGCGGGAGCAGTATGATCTTGTAAGTTATAGCCTACGGCCAAATCCACTATAGGTTTAATACCCATTTCTCTTAAATGTTTAGCAGGACCCACACCCGACAACATCAACAATTGAGGTGAATTAATGGCACCAGCCGAAACAATAACTTCACGTCTGGCTAAAACTTTGTGGGTGGTGCCGCCAGTTTCTACTAAAATACCATAAGCGGTTTTAGTTTCTGGATTAATAAGAATTTTGGTAACCAAAGCCATTTTCTTAACATGTAAATTAGGACGTTTGCCTTTGATGGGATATAGATAAGAACGATTAGAACTCCAACGTGTAGCATTGCGAGTGGTGGTATGTAAATAGGCTACACCATTTTGTATATGACCATTGTAATCACGATAAGAGAGACCATCTTGTTGGGCAGATTCAACAAAAGCTTCAGCAATCTTGGAACGCCATTTGATATAGGAAATTTTGACGGGACCATTACGACCTACCAAATCTCCATCGGCATCGGGAACATCAGAACCTTCAAATTTCTTAAAGTAGGGTAAAACATCCTTAAAACTCCAACCCTCATTACCCAATTCAGCCCATCTATCGTAATCCTTACGATTGCCTCTGGTGTACATCATATAGTTCAATACAGAGGAGCCACCCATTACTTTACCTCTAGGCCAATTACATCTATTATTGTTCATGGCCAAACAGGCATGATCAGAAGGTTGGGTTCTGTATTTCCAATTCATTTCACCCAATTGCAAAAAGTGAGCCACTATGGGTACATCCATAATTAAACTTTCAGGACCACCAGCTTCTAATAATAGCACCTTCCATTTGGGATTTTCTGATAAACGAGCTGCCAAAGCACAACCGGCTGTACCAGCTCCCACCACAATAAAATCATATTCACCTTCCATGGTTATGGAATTATCATAGTTTTCTAAATTGTTATCATTCTGACCACGTCTTAGAAAGTCTATAGTTTCGAGTATTACATTACGTTCTTGAGCCCACGATATGGCCAACAATATACTTAAAAGCGCTAAAAAGCCCATTATGGGCATTTTGGCACACAATTTTAACATTTCTATTCGATAATTGACACTTTTTTAATTTCAATTTTGTAGTTCTTACAAAAAAATTATCAATTTTTAATTTATTAAACACTTAATTTTGATTTTTATTATTTATTATTTTTAAATGAACTAAAGTCCATTTAGTTCTTAACTTTCGTTTTTTTTATTCTAAGCGGTTTTACAAACGTTGTGTTGAAAATCTAAACTCTAAATGTTTTAAAAATCATTTCATGTATCGTTTATAATAAAGCTAAACCCTCTTGTCTGTCCACATCTATTTGTCTCGTTGTGCTGAATAAACTTCTTAAAATTAATAAAAAAAAATTAAGAAAAAAATAAAGAAACAAAAACAAAACTCAATAGCAACAACTACTTCAACTACTCGTAGTTAGTAGTCGCAAGTTCTTAATGAGTGTTTTATTTCTTGCTCTCTAAAACTGAAAATTCAGAAGCAAAAAAAAACTAAAACTCTATTCATAAATTGCTCAGAAACAAAAAAAAAATAAAAAAATAAAGCAAACAAATGTATGATCTAGCCAAAATCGCAAAAACTGGTTCGCTTAGGCCAACAACATTTGTCTAGTCGTTGTTAAGAGTGTTTAATGCCACAACAATCGTACATACTGCTACTCATGATGATTATGATGATCATAATTATAATGATGTTGTATTTTGTGCATTAGTGTTGGTTGATGTCTCTAATTTGATATTGTTGTTTGAACTTAAACTTTTGGCGCTTAAAATATTGAGCGTCAAAAAGTAATACCAGATATAATTTTTGGTAAAAATTCCAATGTTCTGGCAGAAAAATTCTCAGTTTTACCCTAACAAAGCTGCCATCCATCCTTCGGAACTTCATAAAAAGCCCGATTTCAGAATAAGTTATGGATTCTGCCAATAAATTCTCAATAAGTTTTAGGAAGTTACTGCAAAAGGAATCTAAAACTAATTTAAATAATAACATTTCTAGTCATTTCAAAATGTTTATTTCTTTATCGTATATCTTTCGTTTTAACGAACATATGCCAATGAATTGCAACACACTTTCAGAATATCTTCTAGAACCCCCGCCGATTCAGTTTCATCCCAAATAACAAGTAGTAAAACTTTTCAAAACGATATTTTTTGAATTTTTTACGAAAAAAATTAATAAGAAACTGGGCTTCCAAATTTTTTTTCCACGGTTTATTCCATTAGAATTGAATTCATACTTGCAGGTTACAGTTATCGACTTCCAGTATGTCCACTTTAATGATATTTGTTCGAAGCCGTTAGCCATCCCACTTCCAGTTAGTAAACATTATTAACAATTTTTCAATGAATTTTTTTCAGAAAAGATAGTAAACCTCTTAAACTTAGAGTTATCCCAATCGAATAAAAATTGTCCTATACCGTCTGAATATTAAATATTCCCTTAGAGTTACACTTGCAAAACAATATGTATTTTGGCGAAAAAAAATCAAGAAGACTCTGTGATTAGAAATTCTGACCGAAATTGCCAAATTTTTACTTTTGTTTCATCAGCTAAGTAATGAAATTTATCCCATCAGAACTGTGGTCTTAATGCGCTACTCACAGATGTTAGCAGAGGACTCCCAATATGTGCTTTTCATTGTTTTTTTCGGGACCGTAAGCCTAAATCATAATCTCACCTTCACTAAGTACGATGTTATTAAGATTTGTTTAATGTAATTTATCCAAAAGTGAAATTATTACTTCTAAAACTTGGTAAATGTTTGCATCGACTTTAGAAGGTTACCGACTATACATTTTATTCGTATGATATGTTTAACGGCTTCAGCAGGTTGCGCTAACATCCAACAAATTAAATATTTATTATTTTGATTTAATTTTATATGAATTAGTTAATTCCTACAATACATCCCACAAGGGTCCAGCCTTTTTATAATTACTACCAAAAAGCCTGAATTGTATTATTGTCTGTGTCTTTGTCGTTTAAAGCTCTTTTTAGATGACCAACATATCAGTTTTTCTGTTTTTAACATTGATTCCATTTATAACAATTTACTATTAAATTTCGCGTCATTTGGCTGAGGATAAACAGCTGTTAAACGAATGATGCTACGACCAATCCTTAACTATGGTAACCTTATAATCAGATATATCAGTTTCGGATTTCAAAATTTTTATTGCAAACAGTCATTGACATATAGATTTGGAACATTCCGCTGAGAAGAATCTGATGTCGAGAGAATGAAATTGGGGAATCCAAATTAATTGATATCGTACTTAAACACTGATATAGATGAATTTCGAATCATTCTGCGGAGAAGTCCTGACTGTTAAAGAAATCTATCACAGGATATCAGTTAATTAATAATAAATGTTGTCATTGGCTTGTCCCAGATTCTAAAACTTTATTTGGAATAAAAATCTGACCGGATTCTTTGCTAAAGTGTTTACATTCAAATCTGAATTATTTCTGCGGACATTTTCTTAAAATTGGTAATGTGAAGCAACTTGTACATCTGGCAACCTTAAATTCTCAAAAACAACCTGTTGATAATACTTGACTAGTTGGCCAATGTGTTGTATATGGTAAAAGACTAAGTTCATTCTTGGCAAATAACTGTTTGTATGTATTTGTTTTCACTGAATCATATAACTTTTGTCATTATTTTCTTGTTTTATCTTATTCTTTTGTTGCTTTCGATTTTCATCAACTGTTCTATGTCTTCTTGTATTTTGATGGCGGTTTGATTTTTGTAGTAGTTGTTGTTCGTAGTTTTAAGACACTTTCGTTTTTTATATGTCTTTTTCTCAATTGATTGTTTTGGTTTGTTGGCTTGATGTTTGGGCTGACTGACTGGTAAGAGAGAATTAAAATTAAAATAAAGATCGATTAGAGGCTACGATTCATGTTGATAAGCACGTAACAATGATTTTTTTTTTTTGAATGTCTCCAACTTAAAGGGTCTATTGTTTGAAATGAAAAAAAAGCCAAAATCAAAATCGTATTTAGCATACCAATGACATTGGCGATGATCATGGTGGTGATGATGATCAATTATGGTTGTATTGAGTTATATAATTTATTAAATGGAAAGTTATATATTTTGAGTAAATATCTTAATCGGTTTAAAAATTTATTAATTTTTTAACCGTAAGAAAATATACAGATCGATTCAGTGATTCTGATATATAATCTGAATGTGATCACCTTTTATTTTAATATAGTCACACTTAACGTCTCTATAACTTTCCGAATATTTAAATCTTAATTATAACTCAAAGTGCGATTAAAGATAACAAAAGATATGAGCACAAAATGACGCTTGACTGTGGAATCTTGTTAACATACGTCATTACACTGCATTTTTAAGATTTTAAACCGCAAACACTTTGATCAAATCACTAAATTAAATACTGCCATAAAAAATCGCAAAAAAAAACCTCTTAAAACAGAAGTGAATCAAAAAATAACGTTTAATTATCTGTTTATATTTTAAACAATTAAAAGGGGGAGTCTCAAATAATAAACAATTGAATTTTATAATCACTGAAAATAATTATACGTTACCTCAGACAATTGTCTATTGACATGAGTAGGCTTGAGAGATTTATTTTATATAATTCCATTCAAAAGTAACTTCTACTCACGTACCCACTGAATGTGATTAAATTTTAGGAATATTTTCTTTTTCATTATTTTTGTGCCGAATTGTGTTGAGCTGACAAAGGTCTTAAATGATATTTATCAAATTTTGAATATAAAAACCATCTGGAATACCAGTTCCTTTCTATAGCTATTCAAGTAATGTCACTAGTTCGATCGAGCACCATTCTTTTGTCACTAGAATTCACTCACCTAAATGACCTTTTATTTTTTTAATTATTATTAATAGCAAAGGATCATTTTTTGATCCTCTATTTAAGTCCTCAGTCAACTCATTGTTCATATTTTTGCATAATTGATTTTAGCAATTATTACAGTATATTAATGGGACTCGTCCCTTAAAATCTCAGCATTATACCCATCGATATTTGGAGAGAAGTGATGCATGGGTTTCAAATGAGTGTTACTTACATATGCAATCAATTTGTGGAGGATGGTTACTGCTCTTGTGATGGATTGGTTAAGCTATGACCGACAGTCCCGATAAGTTTCTTGTTTAAAATGGATCGGTTATTAAATTAAAAGATATAGACCGATGTTACCGTGACATACTCCAAACTGAAGCGTATGTATATCTTTTGTTAATTTTTAATTATAAGTCGACAGATTTAAATGAAAATTGTTTACAATATTTATCTAATGGTACTTGAATGTCGTTACAAAAATGTTTAAGATCGGTTCAGTATGCTATAATTTTTTTTTCTAAAAATATGACTTGTTTTCTCACACATTATGTTTTTTTTGGGTTATATTTTTAGTGTGCTTAGTGAGTGTGAGTATGTAAAAGAATTTTGCACCATCGCATTATCGTCGTTATTTCTTAATGGCTTTCAGGCTGTTCTTAATTTGCTCGGAGTTTTACCACATACCACATTGAAACTATGTTGTTATTATAAATAACTTAAAATTAAAGGATCCCCTTTATTATACAAAGGTCTAGATCATGATTTGGAGTAACAATTTAAAATTTAGAGTAAAAAAAGATAAAAAATATTCTTACCTTTCTTTAAAGGAAACTGCCTTCATGTTTTTAGAAATATTTGTCCATGTGTGGCCTCAATCTATTTTCCAAATTCTCGGCTTGAATCATATATATTCTAAACGGTGTTCTTCATTACGGATATAGCTTAGCTCGATATATTCACTCTTTTGTCAGATCAATTTTAGTGCATTTAATTCCAAACAAATAGAAGTGGCATTTCTGCTATTCGTTGCCAATGGAATACGATTAGTTTACTAGTAAATTAAATTTGATTTGTATAGTGGGTACCTCTCCTCCTGGTCTTATCCGTTTTGTCTGGTAAAACCGAGCTTTAAAAAAGTGATAAGAGCCAAATTTGATAATTCTCTTCTTTAAATATTCGATCATCAATATTTGCTTTGTGTGGGTGGTACCCCTTCCCCTGGTCCTGTCGGAATTTTTTTATAGCCTATATTACTTTTGGATATATAGGATTATTCATCATTCCAATTTTGATTGGTCCAGTCGCTTTAGAGTCTATACATACATCTGTGTGCACTTCATAGAAAATACAGAATTAATTCTCATTCAATTTATAATAAAAACATATATTTCCCAGAGAAATATTTAGTTACTCTTTAACAAATAATGATCGGCTTTTTCAATTTCGCAGAAGCTAAGCTAAATAACGTTATGGGGTTCATTCAAGACCTAACGGATTCATAATGTCACTTAGGTCATCATTCACTAAGCGAATAAGCATTTAAATTTCAATGCATTTTTCAAAATTAAATTATTTTAATTTCCTTTAAAAATTCTGATTATTATTCATTCCGAAATTTGTCTTTTATTAGGTTATAATTATTTTTTAAATAAATAAATAAATAAATAAATTATTGAAATACCAACAGTGACTTACATTTCAAGTTAAGAATTTTTTGGTCTCCTTTTATAAAAAAATAATATTATTTAATAAAACAACAAATAACAAAATATAACAAAATAAATGGACAACAATAAAAACATTAGACAAAAAAATTAGAATTCTATTAAGTATAAAAAAGAAGAAGGTAAAAGTATTGAAATTCAAAAGCTGTAAAAGTAGTCGAGATTGAAACGCGAGAAAGTCAACACCTCCTTAACGTTAAGAAAACGGCTTTCAGAAAGAATCGTTTTAAATAAAAACCTTACGAATATGTTAAACGCGTTTCGACATTTTTTGTGCCTTGTACTATTTTCATCATTTTTCCAATATATCTCCGGCCAACAAACAAATATTATATTATCCGCTTTGGAATTTTTACGACGCGGACAATTCGATTTAAATTTGGAAAATCGTGATAATGAAGTGAAATTTTTAAAGGAATATGATTTTATAATAGTTGGAGCGGGCACCGCAGGTTGTGCTTTAGCGGCCCGCTTATCTGAAAACCCTAAGTGGAAAGTTTTACTTTTGGAGGCAGGCGGGCCAGAAACATTAGCTATGGATGTACCAGTTATTGCTCATTTCTTGCAATTAAGTCCGGAAATAAATTGGCGTTATAGAGCTCAAGCTTCTGATAGGTATTGTTTGGGTGTTACCAATAATCGTTGCAATTTTCCGCGTGGCAAAGTAATGGGCGGTTCCTCTGTTTTAAATTATATGATGTATACTCGTGCCAATCGTCGTGACTATGATGCCTGGGCTCAAATGGGCAATATTGGTTGGAGTTATAAAGAAGTTTTGCCCTATTTTAAGAAAATGGAAGGTTCCACAGTGCCGGATGCAGAACCAGATTATGTTGGCCGTAAGGGACCCGTTAAAATTTCCTATACCAATTGGAAAAGTCCTGTGGCTCATGCTTTTGTAAATGCTTTACAAGAGGATGGTCTTAAACGCCGGGATTATAATGGCCGCATACAAACCGGTGTATCCTATATACAAAGCACCACCTATAATGCCATACGTTATAGTTCTAATAGAGACTATTTGTATCCCATAAAAGGAAAAAGACCCAATTTGCATATACGCAAATATGCTTTTGTCACCAAGGTTCTTATAGATCCTAAAACCAAAACGGCTTATGGTGTCATATATGAGCATAAGGGTAAAATCTATCAAGTGTTTGCCCGCAAAGAAGTCATACTCTCTGCTGGGGCCATAAATTCACCACAATTACTTATGTTGTCGGGAGTGGGACCAGCTAAACATTTGAGAGAAGTGGGCATTAAACCTTTACAAGACTTGGCTGTGGGTTACAATTTACAAGATCATTTTGCTCCTTTCGTTACGTTTCTCACCAATGTCACCAGTTTACATTTAAACGACTTCTTCGATGTAAATAATGTAATTCAATTTGTTAATTATACCGGCCAATTTGGTACTCCTGGTGGTGTGGAAGCCATAGCTTTTTATGATTTGGATCATCCTGGCAAAGAAGATGGTTGGCCAGATATGGAATTATTTCTTATAAGCGGTGGTATTGATAATAATCCTGCCACATTACCGGCTTTAGGAATAAAACAAGATATTTATAATGCTTTGTACTCAGACATTATAAGAGATAATTCAAATGCTTTTGTTATATTTCCTATGATTCTACAGCCCCGCAGTCGCGGCCGTATTAGTTTGCGCAGTGCAGATCCCCATAAATATCCCTTAATCTATCCTAATTATATGGCCGATCTTTACGATTTAGATATTGTAGTACGGGGTATTTTTAAAACTATTGAACTCATGGATCGTCCCTCTTTTAGGAGAATCAATGCCAGACTCTCACAAAACACTATACCTGCCTGTCGTAAATATGGTAATATAAGATCAAGAGCCTATTGGGAATGTTATGTCAGACATTTAACATTCACAATATACCATTATTCGGGTACTTGTAAAATGGGCCCGAAAACCGATAGAGCTGCCGTAGTCGATCCTCGTTTAAGAGTTTATGGTATTAAAAATTTACGTGTAGTGGATGCCAGTATTATGCCGAAAATTATAGCCGGTCATCCTAATGGTCCTGTGTTTATGATTGCTGAAAAGGCGGCTGATATGATCAAACAAGATCACGGGTTTATTTAAACTTCTCCTTCTAAATTGTATTTATAAAATGGCTACAAAGTATAACTTATGCATTTACGTATTCAATTAATTTATTACTTTAAGTTGTTATTGTTTGTTTTAAAACAAAGTTCATTAGCTTTTTAATAAATTTAATGCTGCCATTAAGTGTGATATTTAACGAGATTTTATAGATTTAAAAATATTTTTTAGATTCCATGCAAATTTGCGAAAATATTTGAAAATAAATAAAAAATTTTAAGAAACAAAAAATTGTTGGTTAATTTTTCAAATAAATTGTTCTGAATAATTTCTCCAATAAAATATTTTTCATATATAAAGTTTTTCTTACAAAAACAAAAATGTTTTGATTAACATTTTCATTAAAAAATTGTTCTGAATCCGAACAACATTTTTTTCTAAAGAATTGTTCCGATTCTGAACAATTGTTCTTCTAAAATTTTTTTTCAGGTTCTTATAATTTTTTTTTCTAAAAATTTTTCAGATTCTGATAAATTTTTTCTAAAAAAATTTTTAGATTCTGGTAAATTCTTTTCTAATAAAAATTTTAGATTCTGATAAATTTGTCAGATTCTGATAGATTTTTTCTAAAAACATGTCAGATTTTGATAAATTTTTTCCTAAAAAATTTCAGTTTCTGATAATTTTTTTAATTTTCAGATTCTGATAAATTTTGTTCTAAGAATTGTTCAGATTCTGATAAATTTTTATTTTAAAAATTATTCAGATTAAATTTTCTTCCAAAAAAACAAAAAAAATATTCAGATTCTGATAAGTTTATCTCCTAAAAAATAATTCAGATACTGATAAAATTTTTAATTGATTTTTAATGCATTTTCCTCTAAAAAAATTGTTCGATCTGGTTTTATTCTAAAATATTGTTCAGATACTGATAAAATGTTCGTCTTCGAATTGTTCAGATTCTGATAAATATTTCTTCTGAAAATTTGTTCAGGTCTTCCGATCTGTTAAAATAATCATTTTGTATAGTACCATTAACTATTAACTTAATATTAGTCTATTTAATAACTTTTAATGTTGTTAACTATTCTAATCAGAAATGGCAATTGAACACGTTTAATCAAATATTAATCAACTGCCATCACTGGACTTGAGCACTTAAAGGCCGATTATTTAATGTACAAACGTGTCTGTGCAATTATCTTTCTCATATTTATTCATCAATTGAGAAATATCCAAACAAATTTATTGTCTCAATTATTTACCCTACACTTTAATGGGTGGTTGAGGTGTTATGCATAATTGTTTGTATTTAAGAAACGCTAATCGGGCGAATACTGCTCTATTAGCTGATTTATTCATAAGCTTTTGACAGTCCATGTTAGTAAATCTACAGAATAAACGGGGAAGGCTCAATTGCATGGCTCCCATATAATTATCTCACTTTAGTTCAGCTTCACCGATTGTAACTTTTTTCTCACATTTACAATTGTTTAGGCAAATCTTCCGAATATTTAAAATTTAATTGTAATTCAAATTGTGATTAAATAAAATAATAAAGATCTCAGTACAAATTGACGTTTGACAGCGGAATCTCGTTAACATGTGTCATTAAGTTGTATATAAAGTTATTAACATAACAGAGAGAATAACGTTAAATTATTTGTTTTATTTATTTTTAACAATTAAAGGGAGTCTCGAGAAAAAATAAAAATAAACAATTGAACCTGCTTGTAGTTTATGATCATTTGAAATAATTATACGTTATCTCGGTGATTTGTATATTGAAACTGGTAGGCTTGAGAGATTTCTTATATTTACTTATATTTAAATATAAGTTCTACTCACGTATCCACTGAGATTGATTCATGACTTATGTTTAACATATAAATGACTTAAATGAGAATTTTAAAACTTTGAATCTAGGTTTTGAAGATTGAGTGTGCTGAAGGTACTACCCCATCTCTTTATTAGGGTTTACTTAAGTTTTTTAACCTTCAATAATCCTCAATTTCACACAAGTGTTCAGTTTTTGGTTAAGAATTATATTAAAGTATTAAGGACTGCTTGCCACTAACATGGCAAGATATCGCACATGTCTCTTATATTAACATGACGTGAATCTTTCCGGCAGAGTCTACGACCGTTTACTTTTATGTACTAATTCTTCAGCCATGTTTTTCCAAACGTCTCAAATAAATGTCTAGAGTACGAGCAGGGCTTTCACATGTACTAAGAATTGCTGTAATATTGAACTTGTCAGATCATCCCATAGAACACTTCCATGAGTAACACCAGCCTTTATACAGAAATCCTCGGTTATAAAGTCGTTAAATTTTGCCCTGATATTCCGATAAACCCAATAGGATTCTAGCAACCGATAAGTACTTTATGTTGCAAAAATATTGCCAAACAATACTTTTTTTTAATTCAAACGATTTTCTAATTCTTCCATGTAAACGGTTTATCTATTCAATGGTTAAACTTATTTAACGAAAACCACACTGATATTATTTCTATCATTTAAGTCGTGTTTAATTCTTCCTTGAAATACTTTCTAAAAAAATGTTTGATAAGCAGGGCAGTAGGTTAATAGGTCTATAGGATGATGTCGTTAAATCCATTTTCAAGCGTACGTTTCATTATAATTTGCAATATTTTTTATATTTTAGTAAAGATTCCCATTCGTATTATCGAGGTGAAATTTTAAAAAAGAACCATTATTGCCATATTAGGTAGTTTTTCATTAAACATGGTGGGGGATTTTTAATATCCTCTGGGCTAATGACAATTGTGTCATTATCTTCCAATATCTGTTCAAGTGTTTTTCTAATTACAAAGTCATTAGTTTAAAAAAATCATTCAAATACTCCTCAAATAAGTTAGATTTTTCTTTGAACTACGCGCCCAAGAATCATTAGCTTTCTCTAATGGATTTTTTGCCTCTGTCGGTGGCTTAACATCTTTCGCTGAATATTTGTTACCACTAAAGCTTTTCAAAAGTTACTTAATTATTAATTATTACTTAATTATAATTGCTTTAAAACCACTGGAAGCAGAAGAGATGAATGTAGATTATTCGGAATCTCTGGGATTATATTCAAATGCTCTGTTGGTCCATTTTTGCGAGCCACTTTTGCTGTTACACGACAAACACTTCTTTTGAATCGTGATTTTCGGGATGCTCTCATTGAATCGCTGTTACGATGGAATTTTATTCACTGCCATTTTTGGAATTGAGTTTGAGTCTTCACATGTTACTGAAGGGCTTTACTTTGTCCTTTTTATTATTTTTTGTATCTTTAGTGAAACTATCACCTAACGATTAAGAAATAACGACGATGCATGACTCGTGAGTAGATCAATGCTCTCAGTCTATACTGGGTATTACTTCATTCATACTTTCATTATACTTACTAAAATTTGTTTAGTCTGAAGGGACAGTGTCCTTAGCCCATCTAGTCTGCTGGAAATATAGCTCTCGCAAATAATATGATAATATTTTCCATCTACTTTGGGACCCGAAAAATCTCAAATGATTTAAACAAGTCAGCTGAAGATATATACAATGAGCGCAATCCCTGAGAGTTTTGGATCCACCAAAAGTTAAATTTCACATGCCCAAAAAATGCTGGAATTATTAGAATCTTATTTTGAAGATTCAATTATATTTTAATTGCCTTATAAAATTGGCACTTAGGCCTTTATTCACCAAGTAGTTTTAGAGAATGATCATTATTTAAATACTAATAGTGAATTACATTTTAATGAAAGATATATGAATTTTTTTAATAAATATATTACTAAAACAACAAATAATGTAAAATATAAATAAAATTAATGGACAACAAGAATATAATTAGAAAACTGTAGAATTATTAAAAAATATATAGTAAAAGCACTTAAATTCTAAAGCTGTAAAAATAGTTGGATTTGAAACGCGAGAAAGTTAAGACCTTCCAAACGTAAGACATCGGTTTAATAAAATATTGATCTGAAAACAAATATTTTCATCGATTATGTTTACACGTTTCGAACTTTTTGGATTGTTTTATTATGTTTTCATTACATTTCGGCTCAGCAAAGTAATATTTTACAATCCGCTTTAGAATTTTTGCAACGCGGACAATTCGATTTAAATTTGGAAAATCTCGACAATGAAGTGAAATTTTTAAAAGAATATGATTTTATAATTGTGGGCGCCGGCACAGCAGGTTGTGCTTTAGCAGCCCGTCTATCCGAAAACCCTAAATGGAAAGTTTTACTTTTGGAGGCAGGCGGTCCGGAAACTTTAGCTATGGATGTACCAGTCGTTGCTCATTTGTTACAATTAAATCCAGAAATTAATTGGAGTTATAGAGCTCAAACGTCTGATAAATATTGTTTGGGTATAAACAATAATCGCTGTAATTTTCCGCGTGGCAAAGTAATGGGTGGCTCCTCAGTTTTAAATTATATGATGTATACTCGAGCCAATCGTCGTGACTATGATACCTGGGCTCAAATGGGCAATGTTGGTTGGAGTTATAAAGATGTTTTGCCCTATTTCAAGAAAATGGAAGGTTCTACTATACCCGATGCAGATGAAGAATATGTGGGCCGGAATGGTCCTGTGAAAGTTTCATATACTGACTGGAAAAGTCCTGTGGCTCATGCTTTTGTTAATGCTTTACAGGAAGATGGTCTTAAACGGCGAGATTATAATGGACGCATACAAAGGGGTGTTTCATATCTACAAAGCACCACCTATAATGCCATGCGATATAGTTCTAATAGAGATTATTTATATCCCATAAAAGGGAAAAGACCTAATTTGCATATACGCAAATATGCCTTAGTCACCAAGGTCCTTATAGATCCTAAAACTAAAACTGCTTATGGTGTAACATATGAACATAAGGGTAAAACCTTTTCAAGTCTTGGCCCGCAAAGAGGTCATAGTTTCAGCTGGCGCCATAAATTCCCCACAATTGCTTATGCTTTCAGGAGTAGGACCAGCTAAACATTTAAGAGAAGTGGGCATAAAACCTTTACAAGACTTGGCTGTTGGTTATAATTTACAAGATCACTTTGCGCCTTTCGTTACGTTTCTCACCAATGTCACCAGTTTGCATTTAACCGATTTCTTTGATGTTAATAATTTAATGCAATTTGGAAATAATACCGGAAAATTTGGTAGTCCTGGTGGTGTCGAGGCCATAGCATTTTATGATTTAGATCATCCAGATGAAGAAGATGGTTGGCCAGATATAGAGCTATTTCTTATAGGTGGTGGTATTGATACTAATCCAGCAACATTACCAGCATTTGGTATTAAACAAGATGTTTATGATGCCTTGTATGGGGATATTATTAAAGAAAAGGCTAACGCCTTTATTATATTTCCCATGATTCTACAACCCCGCAGTCGAGGCCGCATAAGTTTGCGCAGTGCTGACCCTTACAAATATCCCTTAATCTATCCCAATTATATGGACGATCCTTACGATTTGGATATTGTAGTGCGTGGTGTTTTCAAAGCTATTGATCTTATAAATCGTCCTTCGTTTAAGAAAATTAATGCCAAACTATCACGGAAGACTATTCCCGCCTGTCGTAAATATGGTAATATTACATCAAGAGGTTACTGGGAATGTTATATAAGACATTTGACTTTAACGATTTATCACTATTCGGGTACTTGTAGGATGGGTCCTAAAACAGATAGAGCTGCCGTAGTCGATCCTCGTTTAAAAGTTTATGGTATTGAAAATTTACGTGTAGTTGACGCCAGTATTATGCCTAAAATTATAGCAGGACATCCTAATAGTCCTGTATTCATGATTGCTGAGAAGGCAGCTGATATGATCAAACAAGATCACGGTCTTATTTAAATTGCCATAATAAAGTGAATTTTCAAAAGTACAATTTGTTATAATTTAAGTAAATATTGTTTGTTTTAAAACAAAGTTCCTCAGCTTTTTTTAATAAATATGTGTTAATTAATAATTAAGTACAATTTGTATTTAAATAATAAAAGTCAGTTAATTTTGTTAAATAAATTTGGAACTCATTTTAAGTTGAAAAAATTTTTTAAAATTTTCTGTGAAAAAAATTATTTAGATTCTAAATAATTTTCTATGGAAAATTTGTTAGGTTCTTAGTATTTTTTATGAAAAAACGAATTTCCTTATGGGAAGTAAAAAATATATGTTCTAGTTTATTATTCGTAATAAATATTGTTTTTTTTTTTTTTTTGGTTACGTGTTACCACATTTGGACTTTATGTTCAGCTCAAGATATTTTGCAATTGCAGTTTTCTGTAGTTTATTAATTTTTCAAGCATCAGTGTCAATAACTTGAAATGAGGCAACAATTTGAAATTAAATTTTGCTCATTTTATCGTATTTATTCAGCTGTTTTATTCCACCATATAAATTTAAGCAATTTATTGTTTTCAGCGATCAAACAAGAGAACAAGTTGGCAGAAAGAAAAACTCGGTCAAAGACAACCACTTCTATTTGATGTTAAACCATAAAATTTACAATTTTTCTATAAACAATTTTCAATTTTTACACACTTTATTTTAATATCAAGCTTTTGCCAAATAAAGCTTTTTATACCGTTACTTGAGAACTAACTTAAGCTTTGAATTCAGTCACTTGTCTTAGACAAGTTTTTGCAATTGTAATTTGCAACATAGAAATATTTAACATTTACCTTGACTGGAGTTGAAAAAATACTCTAACGACAGAACACACTAAAATTTATAGAGTTTTTCAAATAATAAAGCTGTTTTTTTGGGGGGCTTTTGCGATCAGTGTGTTCAGTGCAGCTTGAATGCCACTTTTTTTCTTTGTGATAATTATTTTTCTTTTATTTGATATTTTTATTGTAAATAAATAATTTATGTTGATAGTGTGTGTGATTAGAACAATTACTAGGTGAAGAACCCTTGACTGATCATTTATTTTTCTATGAGTTCAAGTAAACAACAATTAAAGTTGTAATCAAGGGTCTTCAATATTTATGACAAAGATCGTAATTCATTTTATTTAAACAAAAATTGTTGTGAAAATTATGTTCAACTATATTGAAAGTTTGTTAGTTTAGTACTAGATCTAGGAACTGTAATGCGAATTTTTTGGCTCGATCAGAGCTAAAATGAGGAAATGTTTTCACTTCAAGTTTGAAATATATGAACTGACAAGCAGGCACTGCAAAACATTCTTAAATGTGGCATTTATCTCTTAGAGTTTTAGAGTTTTTATGTTTCAAAATTCTCCAAAGCGAGTCAATTTCTTTGATATTTATCCGAAAGTTTGCCCCGATATTATTAATCATAATTTCTTCTTTTTTTCTTACTTAGAAAACGAAATTATCTAATTAAAAGACTGAGGTTAAGATTTTCGCCCAGTCCAAAAATAATGAATTATTAATTTGAAAATTTCAAAAGTAAAGAATTTTGCGAGATTTTTGGACCAAAAATTGTCTACACTAATTTTGATCTAAAATAAATTCTTTGCTGAAAAATATATTAATTTCCTATTTTTCTGAAAGGTTCATTACGTAAAATACCGCAACTTCAATTTTTTTTCGAAAATTCCTCTAGGGCTTAGTCCAGATCATAGTGTCACTACTTTTTATGAATTTTAGTTTACTCAATTTCTTAAATCAAGATCAAAATTTTTCTTATTTTCCGAAATAGGTACATTAAGTTTGTCATTTAATGTGTTATAACAAGAAGAATTTAAGTCCATATATGGCTCATTAGCTGCAAGCTCATCATAACTCATAATTCGTAAATTTCGAATTAAAATTGTCATTCATGAATTCCAAACAATGTGTTTTTGTCAAAAAAGTAAAAACAATATTTTTCAAGTTATGACTACCTTGCAGCAAATGAGCGATATAAAAAACTGAGTCGATTTAGCTATATCCTTCTATTTGACTGTTGGAAATATTCTAATAATCTGAATTTAAAAAAAATCGGTTAGATTGTTTGTTTTTGTTCTAAGCAGTTTGCTATTTAAAACGTGTGAAATTGGTTCAGTAGCAGAGAAGATATGGACTGATATCTGAAATAATTTCGAAATTCAGACAAAAAGTTTTGATTTTTTTAATATTCATCAGATTAAAATAAAATTCAACTAAATGTGAATCTCTTCTTCGTGGAGGGTATTTTACATTCGGCATAGCCGAATGCATGCATACTTGTTTCATATTCATATTTTTTTAAAACTTGACTCTTGACGAGTGTTACAGAGGGTCAAAGTTATTATTTTCTAGTTTTAATTTATTTTTCTTAATTAATTTCTTAATTTATTTTTAATTTTAATGTATTATTTTTATTTAATAATTAACACCCCAATTAATCCTTAAAAAATCAAGTAAACAAGTTTTAAAAATATAATTTAAAAATAATTATTGACGTCATTTTATGCTTAAATGCACTGTGGGTTTTAAAATTACTATTACTGAAGTCATTTCTAAAATGACTTTTTTTCGATCATATTTTGAACTTTGACTGCTTAGAAATTTTGGAACACCAGTTCATTTTTATACAAACTTGTCTCATCCCTTAGCGGGTTAATAAACAATTTCTTTGTTAATGAAAATACTGGGGAATTCCCCCTATAAAATTTTATAAATATTAAATAATTTCATTTTTACTCTGTTAAAAGACGTTGAAATGTAAAGTGTTCTAACAACACTTATTACATTTTTTTAATAATTGCAGTTTATAGTTCAAAAGTAATTATTTTTAATAAACAATAATAATTTAATTGTTAATACTTCCATTTGCCATCAAAACTACTTAAAGGTAAATTTTAATTTTTTTATTTAAAATATTTTAATTGATTTCCTTCCTATTTAAATTCAGACTTTTTATTGAATTTTACTCTAATTTATTTCCTGCTAAGAGTCTGCAAAGAGATCTTTAATTGAATATTTAGCTAATTTTAAATTCAATTTATTTCAAGTCTCCTTTAGTTCTTTTTGTGCATGTTTACATTTATCAAGTATTTTATTTTTAAGAGACTTAAATAGCCGAACATGTTTAACGCTGAAAACTATTTTTAATTTCACAATAAACACTCGTTAAATCGTTTACGTAAAATTTATTTTAAATTTTGCGTTACACGTTCTCATTGAAAATCCATAAAAAATCGTTTTATTCTGTAACTTTCTTCGTTCCGTGTGTAACGCTAAGAAAGAATCACCACAGACCTCATAATGTTTATAAATTCTTGCATCACATCAAAACATGAGTCGATTTACCAATGTCCGTCTGTCTATCTGTCTGTTGTTGGCACGCTCACATCCACAAAAATTAACAAAGCTCAATGAAATTTGGCCTAAGTATTCAGTATGGTCCTGAGAAGTTTTCTATTTAGAACTAGCAAAATCGTTTAAGCATATGAAAACATATAAACCGATATCTGAGAGAATCTCTTAGTTCCAGCAAAGAACTTTCGTAAAATTGTCAATTACAAAATGATAAACTAAAATGAACGTTTATATACCTTTACGTATGTGAGTGTATGAGTGAGTGTATATAAGTATCTAACGTGTTTATTTATATGAAATTGTGGTGGAGGGTATTAAAGATTCGGCATAAAATAGTAATAAAATGAAGGCGGTGTTTTTTTTCGCAATTATGCTGAAGTATTAAGTAATTGATGTTTGTTTTTGTAATTTTAGCTTGATCGTATGCAGATATTTTAAGCATATTTTACAATATTGTTTTTTATATTGTACAGTGGGATAGAATAGAATACAAAAGTTTAGAATGAGATCTTGTCCACAAATGATGGAGCAATGGAGTATATTTAAACTCCAATACAAACATTATAATATATTTTCCTTATATTTTTCGATTTTATAAAATTCGTTACGGATCGAATAATTTTTTCCATATATGTATATTGAAATTTTTTTTAAAATCCTCCATTATCGCAAATACTGATGCGGGTACATTCATTTCGTCATTCCGCGTGTAACGCCAAAATAGAATCATCTTAGACCCCTTCAAGTATATATTCTAACATCATATCAAATATTGAGCAATGTTCTTCCACAGAAATCATTCAAACGTCCATAATAATGAACCGAATCAAATGAAAATTGGAAAGTTAGTACTTTTCAATTTTCTATTTAAAATCGGCAATATCGGTTCGTTAGGAAAAATTTTATAGATCCTCAAAATTTATAATGAAAACTTTTCTAAAAACTAAATATATAATGTTGATGGGTGTATATTTGTAAGTCACATCAATTTTTATGAAATTTTCACAGAATGATCCCAATATACCCGAAAGCAACGTAGGCTAAAAGAAATTCTGATAGGACCAAGAGTTAAGATACAAAAATTGAATATCAAATATTTAAAGATCTAGGACTGAGGAAAACTTTTATGCAGTAAAGTACAACGGGTGAAATCTAGTTTAAAAGAAAAATTAATTCGACTTAAACAGAATTTATCCATAAAACGCAGATATTTGTAATACATTTTCGCACAAATGATCCTCAAAGTCGGATCAGTAGAAAAAAAAGGTTTTAGGCTAAAATATGCAAAACATATATGCACCTCAAAATCAATATATGACATAGAGATCGCAATTTTAAATATAACTGTCCAAAAGTTATTACGTACATTTATTTTGATATAAAATTAATCCTAAAAAATGGATTATACTTAGGCTATTAGTTGACCTTGTTCCCATATAAGTTTCGAAAAGGTCTTAAGTTTAATTATGAACCAATTCTATTTACATTCGGCACAATTTCAGAATATGCCTAAAATGCAGACCATTTCTATCCAACACTTATTTTTCCAATTGACTTAAATATACTATTACATCAATATCATCATAATTAGATTGTAGCTTATATTTAAGACCAATTTTTACTATTTTTTTACCCTACACCACCTAGGTGGTTGGGGTTTTATGCGTTTGTGCTGATATTTGTAACATACAGAAAAATTGTTCTTACACCCTACCTTTAAGTACATCATTCGATTCAGAATCATTTTTTGAGTCGATTTAGAGATGTTCGTCCTTCCGTCCGTCTGTCTGTTCGTCAGACTATCCATGCAAACGTTGTGAACACTCTCCTCGTCGCAAATTTTTGAGATAACTCTGCGAAATTTTGCACATGTTATTATTTTGGCCCAAGAACGAAACCTATTGAAATTGGCCATGTTCATGCCAATACTTCGGGTGCCTCCGATACAAATGTCCTCCGGAAATTCGGCAAAAATAAGTGTTTTATCATTTCTAAATTATGTGCTAAATTATGCGAAGGTCAGTCCATTACTTCTCATTGGTTCCATATAAGATCCCTTCGAGGGTCGTTCATTACTTTTTCATAATAACCAACATTGTGGTGTAGGGTATTACAAAGTCGGGCTTGAAAATTTGTAATTTCAGAAATACTCTCCTTGAGTTTAAAAAATAACCTAAAAATGATGTGGTGTGGTTTTCAATACAATTATACACTTTTTTGAAACATCTATATACAATTTTTTGTAATTCTAATCAGTATAACTAAACAAATTTATTTCCATTTTTTTAATTATGCCCCACAGTGATTTGGGCGTGTGAAATTATAATTAATTTGTCGCATAATAACATTAAAAATAAGTTTGTTTTTCATTATTATAAATAAAATTTTTCATAGTGGTTATTTATCTTATTAGATCTGTCATAATTGTGAGATGTCTGGGGCTGATAAATTTTTAAAGACAACTATTAAAATGCAAGAAAATATAGTGAGAGGTACTAATAAAGATATAAGGTTCTTTGAGATGTGTATAAATTTCAAAATATTATTATAAAAAAATCGTTTAAGATTAGGATTATAAACGATTATATTAAATCGTTTGTTACCTAAATAAACTATTTTATTTGACTTTAATTTTTTTCGTATGATTACACCAGTGAGATTCAATAATTCACAGTTTTCTAAAAGTAAGACAAAAGAAAATGCGTACTAGAAAGTAGACTTTATTCCAGCCTTACTTTGTTATTTAAACTAAAAATCGGTTCACTAGAAAAATGTTATAGATCCATGTAAATTTAAAATCTTTATTAAAATAAAAAAGAGACTTATTCATTAATCTTGCTTTTTTGGAATCCTCTGTTACAACGCCAACATAATTGTTTAGTCTGAAACCACTTTGCTTAATGTACAACAGGAGCAATAATAATTCTCATTTAGTTCATAAAAATTTAAATATTTTAAATATGGTGGATGTAGACTTACGTCAATTATGAAATGTTTTGTTATAAAACATATAATAGCGTTTAACTTAATTACTGTTCTTTACTAAGTCGGATTTATTCCTTTAATCAGAGTAGTACCTCACATAACATTTTTGCCTGACTATTTAGCATCAGCTTCGTCCGCTGACTTTACAAAGCGACTTTTGTTGAGTGAATTCCACAGTGGCTTTGGCTGACTGTAGAGCACAGTGACTTTGGTAGATTGTTTTACATAGTAAATCGACTGTTTCACAAGCTTCAGCGGACTTTTTTTTACAGCGAATTTGGTTGAATGTTTTTTAAAAGTTAGGTTTCATCACAAAAGTATCTCACAAAGTAGCTTCGTCTGACTATTTAGCTTCAGTTTCTGTCAATTGTTTTACACTGCGAATTTTGTCGACTGTTAGAAGTGTCAGCATAACTGCTGTTTTTCACAGCAACTTTAATCGAATAATTTACGCAGCAGCTTAGGTTAACAATTTCAGTTACCTCAAAATTTCAGTTACAGTAAAAATGTTCTACACATTAACTTTGGTTACACCTACATCGATTGACTGCTTTGTACAGTGGCTTCGTTTGACTGTTGTATTCTCCATTTTCAGGCGACGTTTTTAAACAACAACCTCGGTAAACTATTTTACAAGAGATTCGGCTAGATATTTTACACAACAACTTCAGAAGACTGTTTTATACAGCAACTTCGGTACCTTGAATTTACAACAAAATTTAGTTATTACCTTAATATTGAGAGCTCTTTAAATCAAGTTTACATTTGCTAATTTTAGAAACCTGAAACTGGCTGTTTTGAGAACCGATTAAATCAATTCAGAATTGCAAGAAATATATAATAGACATGAATACTTGCTGCTGCACAGCATTTCATATGAAAAATACTGTATATGCAGATATATACAGATATATTATTTGTTATTTTCGAACGGATTGTCCAATTGAAATTTCAATGTAATTTCACACAGTGATAGCAGAGATATAAGCGAGCTAGACTTTGTTAATTTAATGATGTCTTCTCCTCTCGGCCTGAAAGTAGGGTATCTTGGGTTTGAAAATGTTTTAATCAATTCAGATTTTTATATTTGAACCGATTTGTAAGATTAGGTTAGATTATATGTTATAAATTAAAAGAAAATTTAATTCTTTCTTTATGACCGACTTTAGCGGATAATTTATATAAAAGCGACTTTTAATTGTTTTTTCATATATCTTTTATTTAATATAAATGACAAACTTTTGTAAAGCAAAAAGTTTAAAAATATCTTTATGGAATTAAAAGTTATGAGCTGTTAAATTTGAATTTTCAACAAATGTCGATTTTTCGCCATTCTTTTTTCAAAAGAAATAGTTCCACTTTGTTGAGGTATACATTTTTTAAGTAACCTACACTGTGTTTATATTCTTCTGAAATACCACTTTTTATAGGCTTTTATATAGGATTCTTCCCGAGTCCATTCAGTTTTTTTTTCGTAAAAACAGTGTTATGATAAAGTGATTAAAGAACTTGTCTAATTGACATAAAAAATAAAATATCTCGTAAACTAAAAATAAAAAATATCATAAACGAATATATGACCTACATTGATATGGAATTATTTTTCTAATAGTTAGAATAACGTATTTTTCGTATGATATATTGAAACAATTAAGTTCATTGAACGCTGTGGCATCACAAAATAAGGCCAAAACGTTTTAAAATTTTGTAACAATAAATATTAAACCATAAAACCACTTTAATTTTATTCAAATTAATTACATTCAAAATTGTTCAATACTTTGTAAAGTTTAATTTTACAAAATCTATTAAATTATTTGTAACATCAAACAACTGGTTTTGAATGAGGAAGTAAATTCGATTTGTAATCAAATTTTTTCGTTATTGAATTTTATTGTTTTTTTTATTAAGATACGAATCTGATGGGTGTTAACAATAATAAGTTTTGTAAAAAAACGTTATTTTTTGGGAAACTGATTAATGATAATTTTATTTACAATTTGATTCTTTTCATTTTTGAAAAAAAAAAACGTTATCGAAACGTGTTTTAAATTGATGGAAATTTTTTGTTGTTCTAACAATTAAATTATCTTTATTATTTTTATTACACAAATTTTATAAATGGAATAAATTGCTTAGATTTTGTTTCTGTAATATTTTTTCAAAAGATTATTTTTTAATAATAAAAATTTTTATCAGTCAGTAGGTTAATTTTATGTACATATAATTATTTGTATACCCTTCAAGAAAATGAAAGGTATATATGATTTAGTTGTTAGAATTCAGCTCAATACTGAACCAAATATCGGTGGTAATATTAACAAAAAAGCTTCGTAGAATTTTAACGAAAAAGAGTTGTTAAACAGTTTTTTTATTCTTATTAACATAATTTTTCTTCAAATTGAAGAATTTTCTTCAAATCTACTAAAAAAACTAATCAAAAAATTTTTTAAGTAGAAGATTAACTAAATTGAATAAAATTTCGAAAAATATGTTATATAAACAGATATTTAGTAAAAACGGCAGTAAGACATCGAAAGTAAAATAACACAAAAATTTATACAAAAACCACTGTAACTTTTGTGTGCTCAAGTAGTCGCCCCCATAACGACGAAATAGGTAGTAGAGTGAATAAAACGTTAGAGCCGAAACAAGTCATAAGAATATAATAGACGAAGCTGCTAATGAGAATGTCAGAGGCGAAGCTGCTCGTGAGAACAACGGTGAACACAAGACGAATTATTCAGAAGAACTAATGGCAGCAATAACGAAATGGGATTGAAATACTCTCACTGCAGTAGTACTTAAGATATAGAATTATTAATATTCGCTTTGTATGTGATCCTAGTATAACAGTTCCTTGGGGAAGTGGTTGGTACCATATTTTTAAACACTCGCTTTAATAGTTCTTTAGATATTCGAAAACTAAATTCATCTACATATAGAATTTTATGGGACACTAAACGCTATGGATTTGTTTTTATGGTTTAGTCAATTTACCACTATGAGGATATAAAAAAGGAAGATTGTCCAGAGTGATTGCGTGATGATCTTTGAGGCTGTTGTGTTATGATCTTTTAAGGCTGTTGTGTTAGGAAAAGCTTAAATAAAAATTTTTTTAATAAAGTCCTATAAACATTTCTTAAAGCTTTATCATCATTTAAATGATTGTTAAAAGGACTTTGTCACATAAATATTTACATATATGTAACAGCAGCCATAGTTTTAAGATTCATATCACATACTTTACATTTCCGTATGCGTTACTCTATGACCTGCTAAAGTTTAGTACTGATATTTACAAATTTGGTTAACAGTTCTTTTTTTTTTTGAAAATAATTTCTCAAAAATTGAACTCAGAAATAATATTCACAAACAATTAAACCTTGACAACTAGATTCACTATGGCGAATCCATTAGATGGCTTATGAGCTCACAAATAATACGTGAGTATGTGCTATTGATTGTTTGCAATAAGGAAGTTCAGTACATCTACAGAAATCTCTCTTTGGTGATTAATTATGTCGCCTGTCACTGAAACCTTCTACCATTTGTAGGGATAACTTTGAACAGATCTTCTGCATTGATTTTTAATTTCAATAAATTGCTTAATTTCGCAAACAACTTAATATTTTTTATTTAGAGAATTATAATGTAATAAATTATTTTTAATAATTTTAATATTTTTCAAATTATCATTAATTTGTATGATAATTAAAAAATCAAATAAACAAAATAAAATTCCAACTAAAAAATTGATAATTTATTTACTCACTCACGATTTGAATGTACAAATAATAATTTAAATTTTGATTTGTTTGAATAACAAGTAACTCCGACAACAACTTCCTTCTAAATTTTTCAAGCAAAATAATGTTAAATAAAAAACATCTAATGATTTTCAAAATAATATTGAATAATTAAACAAAAACTAAAACAATTGTTGCATTATCAAAATTGAAAAAAAAAATTAACTAAAACTGAAGAACTTCCTTCTTATATTCCCTAAATAACGACATCTTAACCAGACAACCGTAAAAAAAAAATCAAAATATTTATACCCTACACCACCATAGGTAGTTGGGGTATTATACGTTTGTCTTTATGTTTGTTACTTCTCTCTATCCGTGACTGTCTATGTCAACGTTGTGAACACTCTACAGATTGGAATTTTTCAGATATTTTAAAGAAATTTGGTTCATATTATTTTGATTCTCCCATACAAATGTCCTCACGGAACGCGGTTTGTAGCTTCAAAAGTCCTAAATATAAAACAATTTTAACAAAAATTTACAGAAATAAATCTTATAATATTCTTAATTGATATGCTAAATTAAGTGAAGGTCGATCCATTGCTTCTCACTGGTCATATACAATCCACTTTTCAAATATCCCTTAGAAGGAAATAAGTCTCATATATACGCTGGTATATTGTAATAGTAATTGGTGGAATTATGATAAATATAAGCAAAACTAGATGTGCAAAATACGAGGGTCGGCCTATAAGTTCAAATAGCTTCGTTTAACCACTCAGTTAAATGCATTTTAAAACGCATAAATTTCAAGGTCGTTTATTAACTTTTCGTTACCAACATTGTGGTGTAGGCTATTGCATAGTCGGGCTTGTCTGCTTATAACATTCTTACTTGTTTTATTTTGCTTAAATCTTATTATTAGTTTTAATAAACCGTGAATATTATAATTTTATTATTTATACTTCTACACAGAAAAAAAATCAATGTAAAATTAATTAAAATATAAATAATTTAACTTTTTTCAAATATTAATTTGCTTCATAGATTAAAAATGTTAATTTAACATTGTGGCACAGTAAATACAGTTTTCTGGGAATATTTTTGTGATTTTATTACTTGAAATTTATCGTTGTATAATTTTATATATTAATATCAAACGATTCTTATAAAAATAATTATTTCACTTTTAATTTAAACTAAATGAAAAATTTATTCAATCTCAAATCAACTATGCTCAACATTGATTTTGCTTCATATTTTTTTCTGTGCGTATAAACAAATAAAAATATTGTCTTGTAGAGCTTATTAATCTTTTCAATAAAAAATAAATTTATCCACTCAGCCACTCCTCCGATCTGTTATAAACTTAATTGTAGTATTATTTTTTATAATTATTTTAAATAATAATTTTTCAATTGTTGTTTATTTCAATCAATAATAATCGATTGTTTTGATGGTTTTGATATTTTTTTCAATAATAGTTTAATGACTTTTTAATCTTTTATACAAAATCTTTCACATCTCATTATCCAAATAACTGAATAACTGAATAATTAAATAATTTAAAGAAACTTAAATTACTCATGTCAATACAATTAATTGTATTGAAGGTGTTAAGCACCGCCTTCAAGTGTTTCAATTGTTTAAAGTTTATTAACTTGTCTTCTTTAAGTTTTAAATTTAATTTAAGATTTCAGAAAAGATTTTTAAACTTTATCTATAAATAAAAAAGGTGTTCTGACAGGTGACAGTTTATTGATATTTAAAATTATTTTTTATCGGTTCAGAAAAATTAAATTTTTTGTTAATAATAAAACTGATATTGATTTGTAATGATTATTCTGGTAAAATATCTATCAAAAAAGTGCCGCAAAATACCATAAGATCCATTTTTGCTAATTTGTATCTATTTCAAACACTGAACCTTTTATTCCGTATATAATTTATATAAGTTATTATCCAGACTTAGAAAATGTAAAAACTACCACGAAATTCCATATTGCAGATTTTTGCCCAATTGCGACCATATTCCAAAATTTCATGTTTTTACATCATTGATTTTACAGAATCGAACCCCAATACCTCACGGAGATCTCTTTAATTTTGTAACGATACTTTTATTACAAAAAAGATCTAGGATCCAATATAATAACTATCATTATGGCTCGACCTAGCGGTTTGTATATGAAGACAAAATTTGTTAGAAGCTATAGGACCACAGTCCAGTATTATTTTAACCTTTTTCAACCAAAAACATGTCAGTTGAGGAATTCATTAAGTTTCAATAAGATTTATTCATTGCATCTATGTAAACATTTTTAATACATTAAGAAAAGCATGTCCAGGCTCTGGTGTTCTCTTAAGGGTTAATATGGAAAAATTAAAAACATCATCATAAAATTCAAAAAGTACCACAAAATGGCTCAAAATACTTTTCAATTTATATGAGTCGATGTATACTTTATTTCATAACTTAAGTACCTTTCGAAAAAAAGTACCATTGGAAATTTCATATGGTACCATAAAATCCTCTCTAATTAATTTGTATCTATTTCGAATAATGAATCTTTAATTCCATGTATATAAATGAATGGTTATTATCAATAATACAAAATTTAGCTTTATGAAATCAAAAAAGTACCTCGAAATCACATGTTGTCCATTTATCAAAAGTGCCATCAATATATCCAAAAGTTACCAAATAATGACTCAAATTTCTTTCTATGATTCCATATAAAAGACAAGTAAGAATGCTATATTCGGATATGCCGAATCTAAGATGCCTTTATATAAAGTTTCTATACATAATGATGGCCATCTCTTGCCATATGAGACTGTTAACCGACCCGAGACAAAGAACATATTTTATAATATTAAGAAGATCCAGAGCAATATTTTTCATTTCATTTCCCTTATATAAATTAGTTAATATTACTTAGACGTTATTACAGGATTGACGACGTTGTTACAAATATTTATTCCATAATAAATGTAGCAGTGTTTATAGAAAAAGATTTAAAAAGAGTCCCTAATTACTGGATTATTATTAGACTAATCTACAAATATAAAGCAAAATAATGGTCTAGAACATAGGAATAGTGGTCTACTGATATCGTCCATAATTTTACATCGTACCGAAGAGGTTAACATTATTTAGGGACGTATAGGAATTGTAATGGCGGAATATAGAAAAATAAAATTTAATTTCTTTTTTAACCGATTAAACGACAGAAATAAACCGGCATGACAAATAATTCGAAAATTGAAATTACTTGAAACCGGTCGGTTTTTACGTAATGTACAAAAAACCGGTTTCGGTTTTAAAAAAAACTTATTCTAATTAAAATGAATGAAATTAAAGACATAAATTCATGAAAATGCAAATGGAGGATCAGCCGATCAACAAACATGTAAGTAACTTTTTATCAGAAATTCAAGCAGGTCGGCTTACCATCGTCCTATTTGTATTGCACTATCTTAAGTTGTCTATTACGTTTTTCACACTATTTAATTATTTTCTAAGACTTGCTTTTACCCGGTGCGTTTTGCTGCACAAAAATTAAAAATATATAATTAATATTTACTTTTAATGAGTAGTCCCCCTTACCATGGTCCTTAATATTCTATGTATTAATTTATTACAACAAATTAACGTAATTTGAAAATCCTTAATTCAACCAAAAATTTCGGAAATTTTACTAAAATATGGTATTAAAATTGAATAATATTAATCAATATAAAGAATTTATTTTTGTCAATTTGAATAATGTATTATTCAAATTGAATAATGTTAATTCAATTTAACCGCATTTTTATCAACGAGTTCAAATAATCATATTCAAAATTTTCGTCAATTTGAAGTATTTACAAAAAATTAACGAATATTTTCATTGTGATGAAGAAAGTTTTCGTTGGCTTATATATAATCTACTTTTCTTCAATTCTACACCCTTTTTCGTTATATTTACTTCCTTTTTTGATTCAGTGCATATGAAGGGTAATGCAAATATGAGACTCAGGTCGAATCAAACTAATTAATTTCGAATGGATGCGGAAAGTGCTATTTGTCTTATTTGCTATTTGTATTTCTTCATGGAAATTTTTGATTTAAAAATTCCGAGCTTCCGTTTACTTACAATTTCTTGGTTTTCCCAAATTTTTAAACAAATTTCTTTTTAATATCTTTATTTAAATTTAATATACATTTTAATTATAAATATTTACATTTTCTTATGTTAAATTAAAAACTAAACAATTATATTTTATTTGTAAATATAAAGTAGTTAATAATTAATGTAAATATTTTTAAAATAAACATAAATAAATAAAATAATAAAATAATTATAGTTCAAATTAACACATATAATTCGCTACTTAAATAAAAATGACATTATTAGATGATCGTAAAAATATTACAAAAATAATAAAAAATAACGTATAAACAAATGACTGAGCAGTTTTTCCATAATAATAAAATGATAATAAAACTAATAATTAAAACAATTTATTTATAATTTGTTAACATTTATAGCAAAACTTATTTATGACACAATGGCAACACTGAGTTGTATTTCTCGTATTTATGGTTTTTGTAAAGCTAATGCCCCCTGAATGTGTTAAATAATAATAGAATCTAATGATAATTACAAAATAATTATAATTATAAAAAATGTTACTAAACAAATTAATAACAAATGGACGACAGCCTTTGGTAAATGACAGTGATCAATTAGTGAATAAAGGTCTCATAACATACTACACTGGGAGAAAGGTTTCTTTAGCGAAAATATAATGCTAACTTTTATCGGCTACTTTATATTCAGGATTGTGGAACCAATCCTCTTTAATAAGATCGGCTCCTTTTTCGCCGATCATTATAACGGGGGCATTAGTGTTGCCACTACTTATGGTGGGCATAATACTAGCATCTATAACTCTTAAACCTCTTACACCATAAACACGTAATCTAGGATCTACGACAGCCTCAGGATCCCAGGCTGGTCCCATTTTTGCTGTACCACAAGGATGATAGATGGTCATAGATATAGTTCTAGCATGACAATCCAAATATTCATCTGAAAGGAATTTAAATTTCTTGCAATTGGGTAATGGTTTTTGCCACAAGCGTGAACCAAATTGTTTGAAAACTTTAGCTTCCGCTACACGTAAAGCAATTTTGGCTCCCTCTACCAAAGTTTTAGCATCGAAGGGATCATCAAAATAGTTGGCATTAATTTTGGGATAATCAAAAGGATTAGCAGATTTGAGTCTAATCCAACCTCTAGAGCGTGGCCTTAACAATAAAGGCATTATAGTCCAAGTATCTTTATTAGCTATAGGTTGATAGACATCTTGATAAACTGATTCCTTTAAACCCAAAACCTTTTTAACTCGAGCTCCATTATCTGAATTAATAGAAGCCGGGGCCATATGAAATTGTATATCTGGCCAGTCGATAGATCTATTAGAGAAGGGTGTGTGAACAAATGCCAAACCTTCTACTCCCCCTAAAGTAGTCATGGGTCCTCGTTCTCTTAGTACATATTGAAAGGTCACAGCAGTGGGATTAAAACGATCTTGTACAATAGAAACTGGTTTATCTACCAAAAACGACAAACCTCCCATACCTACATGATCTTGAAGATTTTCTCCTACGGGTAAATCTTGTAACACCCTGATACCATGTTCTTGTAAATGCTTGGCAGGACCTATGCCCGATAACATCATTATTTGAGGGGTATTAATGGCTCCCGCAGACAAAATTATTTCTCTTTTAGCATATACCTTATGAACCCGGCCATTTTTTACAAATTCTACCGCCTTAGCTCTCATGGTGCCGGGTTCAATTATAACCTTAGTAACTTGAGAATTCATAGATAAATGGAAATTAGGACGATTTCTTATAGGTCTCAAAAAAGCTTTAGCGGTACTACAACGCGAACCCCTCCTTATGGTTCCTTGAGCTATCATAAACCCGGTTTGTATTTCTCCATTAATATCACGATTTTCATAACCAATTTCCGTGCCAGCCTCTACAAAAGCAGCTACCAAAGGAGAATGCCAGGGAGACTCTTGAACTGTTAATAAACCTCCTTTGCCATGATAAGGATTTTTATTCAAATAGGGATTACGATTGTCCTCAGATTTCTTAAAGTAATGTAAAACACTATCATAACCCCAACCAGGATTACCCAAAGATTCCCAGTGATCATAGTCATGACGATTGCCCCTTACATACAGCATATAATTCAAAACACTTGATCCTCCCAAAACTTTACCTCTAGGCCAGTTACAACGATTATTTTTCATGCCCAAACAAGCTTTATTCGAAGGTTCCGTTTTGTATTGCCAATCCAATTTACTTAATTGCAAATATGCGGCCAAAGAAGGAACATCTGATATTTCATTTTCATCTGGACCAGCTTCTATTAATAAAACTTTCCATTTGCTAACTTCACTTAAACGGTTTGCTACCACAGCACCGGCAGAGCCAGCACCCACCACTATGAAATCGTATTCAGCATAAATATTCTGTTGATCAAAAACCCTTGACTCCGGATCAACATGATCGTATCGATAGTAAGTTATGGCAGCCAAGAGTAAAGGTATTAACCATAGACCAGTGGTTACAACACCAAATGTGGATTTTATGACAGTTGTTATGAAAAGTAGATTTAAAACCATATTCGTGTTTGATTTTGAGGATAATGAATAAAATTTTTGATTAATTTCTGATTTGAGTTTAATTAAGGGGAGAGGAGAATTCTATTCGATTTTTGTTCTTTTTAACCTTAGAGCTTTTTACGTTTAACCATTGTAGAGTTGAATCTCTTTGGGTGAAATCTGAAAAGAAATTAAAGAAGAAAAATGTTTATAAATAAATTAAGAAGTTTATATAGGGAGCGACTTAAGACGGCGATATTGAAACTTTCAATTGATTACTGTGGAGTAAATAAGAAAATTCAAATGGTTTTTATCTGTTCTCATTCATATTCTGAATTGGATCATAAGATATATGATCCAATCGTTTAAGTCAATTAGCATAAATCATGATTGCGATAAAAGTCATTTAAATGACTTTATTTATTTAAATTTTATGAATTTATCTCATGATATATATTTTTATTAAAAATTATATTTTATTTATATTTATTATCATGTCTGAAACAATAATTTATTCTCTTTACAGGTAAGAAATACTAGAAGAGCTTTAGCAACTTATAAAAAGAGATAGTAAGTAAAATACGAAATATGAATAAGTAATATTCAACAAGCAAATCCGTTATAACCGACTTTGCCAAATCTGATATATCGTCAATTGTTTTAATTTTAGAAATTAAATTAGAAAAAATTTATATTAAAACCGTATTGCGAGAAAAGATCTTCTATGGGAAAAACAGCGAAATAGTATCTTGTATTTCCTCACATATTTTGATCCAAACCAATTATATACCGATTTTAATTATAATATTAATTATAGAAGAATTGTATGCCCTTTAGGAGTTTTACTAACTTAAAACTGATTTTCAAGAAGGGATCTTATATGGAAATAGCATTTAAATGTGTTCTATATTCGAGAGATTAGTTTCATGATCAATTACAAAAACTATTGTACAGAATTTCGGTGTATTGTTAGGGTCTCTATTTGAGTACTGTAGCAAAATATGGAATTATGTTCTTGATATTATAAATAATTATATTAAAGGAATATAATTATTTTTTAAGTTTAATATTTTATTCCAGGAAAGAGACCTTATGTTGGATTTTTATCTAATACGAACCATATTCAGAGATATACTATATGTAAAATTTCTTTTGTAAAGAAGATATCACTCATTCGTGTCCTATTCTAAATTTTAGTGACGTATAATATTCAAAATCTGTAGCATGTCCTATCCAAAATTTTGTTATTCGTTAATATTTTATTATTATTATTCCAAGCAAATTTCGTTTATCTCTGAAATTTGCTTGGAATTTTCAGAGATAAACGATTTTAAAGGCTTCGCTTTATAAGGGAATATTACTCCCTCCTGCCCTATCATTGTTTTCTGTAGCCCATAATATTTTGTTATTAAAACATCGTTCTAGTGCCAAATATCTTAAGACTTTCTTATAAGTTTCTTGTGTAACATCCTTTCATTATCTATAGTGAAAAGATGTCACGCAAGAATCAGCTTTCTAAATTTTACGAAAATTGAATAACAGTTTCAAAATTTTCAGTTATAAAAGGTTGTCTCAGACATCGGTCAATTACGCTTTTTGATGAACCGATTTTATACAAGAAACTTTTCGGGATAATAACAAATACTCAGATCAAATTTCACAGAGCTCCATCAACTAATGAGGATTTAAGCGTGCCGACAACAGGCAGACATATCTTGATCGATTCAGGTTTTTATGTGTTAAAATAATGATTTAAAGACCTTACGTTTGAACGACAAAGTTAATATAAAGATATAAAAATATTTGTACATATTTTACAGTATTTTAAGCTTAAAACTTATTACGAGAAGAAGGTTTTTATAAAAGCTCAGTTAAAAAATGGAAACGTTATTATAATTTCTTTAATTTATGATATCAAAAAAGAAATTTTACATATGATAATTTAATATTCGGGATATGAAAAATTTTCATATAGTCTTATATCTGAATTTCGAGGTTGAACTCAGATTTGATTTAATGCAATATTATATATCATTAACATGATGGTTCACTCTTAACGTTATACACTGTAATAGGGTTTTTGCATTTTTATGAAAAATATTTCTAAAGTGAAAGTATCCACGATTTTGAAGAATCATATTAATTTAGATTCGTTGTTTTTGGAAATAAATGTGAGTTTTGATAGCCTGGTTGGATTGACATGAATTCAAACTTTAAATATACGAAGCGCATTGGGGCCGAATTTATGAGGTCTTAAAGTATTTCTAATTTCTATATTTTACGAAAAAACTGGGTAAAGTTAGTCGAAAATTTGACTGTATATCCTGCTATGAAAACCTTAATATGATCTTAAATATCTCGTGGTGACTTTTTCCAGTTCTCTAATTAAAATAGTCTCTATTGAATATAATTTTAAAAATTCCATTTCTGGGATTATTCTTCATATAATTCGGAATTCGAGGAAATCTTTTTTCTAATCCATATTTCATATAGAAGCTTTCTGGGTTTTAATTAATGATAGATAACGTACAAGACTCCTCAAAAATCATTTCAAACAATATAAAGCTTAAACCGGGGATCCCACATTTTCTCAGTGCTCTTATAAAACGCTTACTGTAAAATATCACACAGTGAGTTAATCTCTTATAAACGTTTAGTTTTGTCACTATATATTAACACTAATACTAATGTCAATTTTAGTTCAATTGATTGACTTGTGGTCTGATTAAAACTTGTTTCCGAAATTAATGCAAACAATTTGCTAATAGAAACAAATTTGCATTTTATATAACAACCAAGTTTTCATTAAAGACAAGTTTATGAAAGTTAAATTTATTAGAAATATTCTTTTGGGAAAAATTTATTGAATTGTTTTAAGAATTTAATTAATTTAATTTATTCAATTTATCGAACATTTTTTATGGGAAAAATGATTGAAAATTTTTGTGGGAGGAAAATTTGTGGTACATTTTCTATGGGAGATAAAATTGTTGAATGTTGTTTATGGGAGCAAAATTTATTGAAAAATTTCAATAAGAATAAAGTTATTTATATGAAGAAAATTATCTTTGAAAGGAAATTTTTATGGGAGGAGAATTTGTTAAGAAAATTTGTTAAGAAAATTTAATACGTTAAAAAATTTTTCTGCAAGAAAAATATTTTTCACAGGAAAATTTTCTATAAAATGAAATTTCTTATGTAATTAAAATTTATAACATAGGAAAGTTTATTGGAATTTTCTTATGGGAGAAAAATTTGTTAAGAACTTTTGTATGGGAGTTAAAATTTCTCAAAAAGAGGAAAATCTTCCTACGAAAGAAAAATTTATAAATTTTTTTTATGGGAAATTTTCTATAAGAAAAATTTCGGTTGAATGTTTATAGTGGGAGGAAAATTTATTGAATATTTTTCAAGGGAGCACAATTTATTAAATTTTTTTCAGAGAGTAAAATTTTTAACGTTTTTGTGATTGAAAAAGAGGAAAAATAGAAAGTTTTAAAAATGAACAAATTTTATTTAAAATTTGCATGAAAAATTTTTATGGACGAAAAAAAAGAAAGATCAATAATTAAGAAAAAAATATTTAATTTATTAATTCACTCACAATGTTAAAGTGTAGTTTAAATTATAGCATTTTATTAATCGTTTTGCATTTTAATTATTCTAAATAAATTATAATTTTGCTTAACAAAATCGCATATGGTAACCTTTAATTTTGCATCGCACATATTGCAAAAGTACAATGAAAACTCCCGGACGAGACCTGTTGTCAGATATCTCCAATAAACACATTTTAGATTAAAAATAAATGTATCATACATTTAGACAACAGTCTAAATTTGGGTAAAAATATTTGTCCTCTTTGAAAAGTTTTCACTGTAGTTTATTATCTACTATTTTAGTTCAAGTTTATTGGGTCAAGGTTGTAACTACTTTAAAGTGTTTAAAGTGAGTTTATTCTTTCATATTAAACTTTAGTCAGTGTTCAAGTTTATTTTTGAACTGATCAAGTTTTCAGAATTATAAAATTATTAAAAAAAAATAAAAACTTGTGATTTTTTTATTTATAAGAAAATATAATTAATAAAACTAAAAAATTAATTATAAAAACCAAAAGTTTATTAACCTTTTTAGTCGAAAGGAAAAACAACAAAACTTTGTTTTATAAAATAAATATAATTAATAATTCTTTAAATCACATTATTAAATAATGATTAAAAACCGCTACTTTTATATTGAAAATTGACCAAAAAAATCCAAAACGAAATCGTATGCAAAAGAGAATAACGGAAGTATTTATTTAGTTTTTGAAGAAAAATTTAAATATTGCGGAAGTAAAAAAAACACACACACACGCAGTCTGATTTATTCGTTATATAACAACTGCATATCAATAGTACTTGACCCAGTTAATTGTAATTTTTGTAAGATTTTTAGTTTCTAGTTTTGTTTTTTTTTTTCAAAACTAGAATTTTAAATTTTATTTTTCAAAACTCTTTAAATTTCGTACAAAAACTGAGAACCGCCGTAGTTGAGTATAGATTTCAGTTTGGGTTTTTCAAAATCGTCTGATTCATTTTATTGATTGCAAAACAAAATTCATTGAACTCTTAAAAAGTTAAGTACGTTAGACCCGCTTTGGAATACATTAATTTAATCACGTATTTCAGGCAAATATTTTTTTATGATCATTAAATTTTCAATGATTGTTTTCATATGAAAATCAAATTGAAAGACCGGTAGAAAATATAAATTTTTTCAATATTTAAAAAATAATATTGAAAAAATAATCAGAAGTTGTTTAAAATTATACTTGAGGAATATCATTTAAGGGTTTTTCCGAAGTTTTTTTTCTCAGTTTTTAATGATTTTCTACAAAACCGATTTATTGAAATTTTGCACTATTCTCTCTAGATTGCGTTTAGATGAAGTTGACTCTGTTGATCAAGAAAAAATAAGACGTGCACGAAATGTATATTGAATTCAACTTCTGTCTGAGTTACACTTAGTTCCAGTATCTGAAGCATTTGCATTAAATTCGATAATAAAAGAATGCAATATCTCCGTACAAATTATATATTAATAGAACTACTACAACTAAAGTTCCTACTCTTCCGTTTGCTGGATTCAAGTAAAAATAACAGTCATTTTAAGAAGTTTGTACTTTGTCGAACTCAAAGCATAAATTACAAAGAGGTTACCTTTCATCCATTTGATTATTCTTAGCAGTATGCAAAGCTATTTTAAGTTTCAATGGAAGTTAAACTATTCAAGTAGGGTTCCTTTTTGGTTCCTACAGCTGGACATTCACAGAGAAGGACTTTATACAATGCAATACCACAGCAACGACATTAGTCGTTGGATGATAATGCTGGTCTACTGGCTTGTTTACCTTACATACAGTGACACAGTTAGCAGTCTCGATATTTGCTTTCGACTGTGACTTTGTTATGGTCATGTTATAAATGTGCGTGTATTACAGATCTGCATTGAATATATATCATATATTTTCTGGTCAACCATCTCTTGGTTATCACCAAATTAGTCTCTGTTCGCAGAGACCCGTATTGAGATATCAGTTCTTCCTGCATTTATAGACCAGCAAATGATGCTTGACTGGTGATAAAAATGCCAAAGATTGATTCCTTAAAGGTTTCAGACCCTAAGCTTTTGTATGCGATAAGAATGGCAAAAATTTTAATCTGGAAAATATCGTGTCCATCCGGAAGACGCTAAAAATCCTCAGAAAATAACCCAAATACAACTTCACCATTCACCTACTCCACTCACTCCCCGAGGGTTCCGAGCAGTTTCATCGTATTTTGTTGAATACAAAAATCCGACCTTTTTGAACTATGCGTTTGTAATTTGTTGAACTCATAGCTTTCCATATTAATTTGAATAACATTTGTAGTTTACAAAATGCAAAGTCACATTTATTTGGGACCGATCTCGTCAAACTCCAACCTGTAGAGATCTTTGGAGTGCAGTGTATATGTGACAAGGATATTAAAGGAATTAGAATCAACAACGTAATTTCTCATGACATCATGCTGTAATGTCAAACTGTAATAGATTAGCAATCTGGGTAGTATGACTACAAAGGGCGGAGCAGATGCAGATGTAAATAACAAGTTCAGTAAAGAAATGAATGCATTTGGACGACTATAATCAATATGAAGATGCACACAAATATCTAGAAAACCAAAGTTCAGAATATTCAGCAAATGAATAAATTTAATACTGTTTGTACTCAGGTGAAACCTGGTTATTATATGCGGAATATTCTGGCCTGATAACATCAAGAACATAGATCTCTGGGAGATAACTAATGAGGAACCAATAATGAAAATAATGACGCTTGAGTGGAATCCTCAAGGTTCAACAAGCCGTGTCCGACCAAGATACATCCGGAGACGTTGTATAATGCAATCTTACATGAAAATCCCAAAATCAACAGCTGCAAACCGTATGAGATGGAGATGTTTTTTGAAAGCTATAAGCTTCCAAAAGGAGTAGTGGAAAAAAGCATTTCGACATATTCTGTTTAAAAAAATCAGAAGTTTTAAGTCTAATTACATAATTCGGCATCAAAATAAATTTAAAAACGACCCGTTTAAAGCTGGCCGAATTCCATCTTCAGAACCCGCCACCACAAATGCGTGTGAAATAAATACGTTATGTTTCATATATACATACTCACACATACACTCACCAATATAATAGAATTTTTCTTAATTACAATGCAGGAACACTTAATGAGTCATAAAATTGGTGATAATTTTGAGTCGATTTGTAATTGACAATTTTACGAAAGCTCTTCACTTTAACTTAGAGGTTGCCTAAGATATCAGTCTATATATTTTCATATACTGAATTGATTTTGCTGGTTTTAATTGGAAAATTGAGTTGTGTCAATTATTGGTGGGCCAACAACAAACAGACGGACATAGCTAAATCTACCCAGACTCAATAATGCAAGCAATACTGGGTCTGCGATAATTCCTTCTTTCTGCTCCACATGGAATGACAAAGTTAATGTACCTTCTTCACCACTTGTGGTGGCGCAGGGTATAACTAAGAAAATGTCATCATGAAATAATGAATTCTTGTTCAAGCAATTTCCTACTGATCACTTGGTCATCAACTCATTCCCAACAGACCACTTTAATGTTCAGTCATTCATACTTTTGCAAAATGTTGTCATACAGGAATTCAAAAGCCTTTCAACCAAGCCTTATTTACCTAAACACTAATTACATATTTACTCAATTTGGAATTCCCTTATTTTCTTACTTCACTCTTCTTCAATTTTAGTTTTTGTAAAATCCACAGAAAACAGGTCTTAAGCGAAAGAATCAAACAATAGAATGAATAAATGAGGTGTGTCTGAGAATTAATAAACAAAATATTTAGTATTTTTAATTAACCTTGAATAACGTTCTAAATATTTAGATTATTAAATAATGATAAAAACAATTTTTTGTCATTTATCCAAGTAGAATTTTAATAAATTAATAAATAATAAATAAATAAATAAATAAATAAATAAATAATAAAATAAATAAAAATACAACTCTGATTTTACATGCAAATGATGTGATTTAGAAATTTTAAAGACGTACAAATATTGTGAATTTAAAGCAGGTACCGAGTGCAAAAACTCGATTAGCAAAAAAATCTTTCTTTCCGTTAAACTCCTATTTTGAATAGACAACAAAGAAAAAACACGTTCTAAATATAATTTAAATAATTTAAAAAAATGGCAAATAAATTATGAAACAAGTAAGAATGTTTTATACGGCTATGCCGAATCTTCAATACCCTCCACCACAAATAATACATTTTGTTTCGTTCATACACATTTTATAACTTTATATTATGCTGAAATCTGATTCTAATTTGTCGATTTCTAATAAAAATTATCTCCATATTTTATACGATTTGCAGCTGTTGATTTTGGGATTTCCATGTAAGATTGCATTGTCCTAGATCTTGAAGTATCGAATGTCTCCAAGTGTTTTTTGATCGGACACGGCTTATTGAATCTATATATAACGTTTAGGTACATATTTACTAAAAACTAAAGGTTTTGTATGATGATGTTCGATCACGGTACAACAGTGTTGTGCTGAATATTCTGAGCTTTGGTTTTCTAGATATTTGTGTGCATCTTCATATTGGACGACTACAATGTCCAAATGCATCCATCTCTTCACTGAACTTGTTGTTTACATCTGCATCTGCTCCGCCCTTTGTAGTCATGTACTACCCAGATTGCTAAATCTATCTATTTGACAATGCAGCATGATGTTATCAGAACTTACGTTATTGTTTCTCATTGCTTCGATTCCCTTGTAATTTTTCTCAAAACCAACATTGTTCACCACATTTTCAGAGTCTCCTCAGTAAGTTATAGTTCTGTTTAGATTCGATTTGAAGGTGTTTCTTCCTCTAAAATTACTTAGCAGTACAAGATTATTCAGGACTCAAAATTTTTTCAGTTTGCCAAACTTGAAGCCAAATAAAATCGGACACCTTCAGTTCGGCGATCTACCAAAGTTTTAATGATGAACCCAAAAGATTTCGATGACTTGGACTCAATAAAATATAAAAATATTCCAATTCTCTCCTCTACTCACTATTCTCTCCACATTCACATAAGAAGTTGCCTCAGATATCGTTCTATATCTTTTGATATACTGAAGCGATTTTGCTGATTTAAAATAGGACATTTCTCAGGACTAAAACAAAATACTCAGACTAAATTTCATTGAGTTCTATTAATTATTGTAGATCTGAGCTTGCCAACAACAGACAGACGAACATAGCTAAATCTACTCAGATATGATTCCTTCTCAGCGTTACACACGGAATGACAAAGCTAATATACCCTTCTTACCACTTGCGTTGGTAGAGGGTATAAAGAAAGAAATCAAATGTTAAAGACATTTGTGATGGAAGAATGAAGTTTATTATTTAAACAAGATTCTTAACACCGGTTCAATAGAACAGTTCAAGACAATAAAAATTTATGTTTTAATATTAAAACTATTGATTGCAAATGTTCCAAAACAGAAAATCATCAAATCATAAATTTGCGGTGAAAGCAATTATAGCAGATTTTTAAATTTTATAGACGAATTTTAAAATATATATTTATGAATATTTAATTTAAAAACTAAAAAGAATAATGAAATAAAGAATGTACAGTGTCACTCGAAAGTTTATAAATTATATAGTAACCAATTCGGAATTATTCTAACAATTCATTCTGTAAGTTTATTTCAACAGATATCTGACAAATTGGATTCACATTTTAACATCCCTGTTGACTTATGTGTTATAGTTGATATCTAAGCATCCCATATTCGGCATTATTCTGTTAGAATTCCTCCCATTTTTGGAGAAAAGTTTTCTTGAATTTGGACTTCTTGCTGATGCAGAAATATATAATATTTGTATAGGAAGCACATTTTTGATTTCAGTTGGAAGTAGTTACTTTCGCAGTTAACTGAAACCCCATCTTTGGGTCCAAGTTCTTTAATTTATTCCCAATTTGTGGTTTATTTAAATCCAATTACTTTTACCTCGAAGTAAACACTTTTATTATTAAATTTCTGATTTCATTCGTGTTCGAGAAGTAACTTTTGAAAATCGACGAACTCGAACTCTCGTATTCTTTTGGGGCATAAAAAATTACTCTTGAATTTTTCCAATTAAAACGTTTTAGATTAGAAGTTACTGGTGAATTTTCTTAAACTTATTTCACTTCAAATTATAAACTTTTGTAGTTGTCCTTATTTCGAAATTCCTGATTTTATTCGTATCCAAAGCAGTAACTTTGGCAGATCGACCAACTTATAGCCTCCGTATTCTTTTGAGTCTGTGCTACTTTTATTAATTTACTTCATTTTAAATTGAAAGCCTCAGTATTCATTGGAAACAAAAATATTTTTTTAGATATTTCACGGCAATCGTTACTGTTGAAGCAGTAGTAGTAGATCGTCCAATTCCAAATTTTTATATTATTTTTTATTTTTTAATTCCGAAGCCGAAGAAGAAGGAGTTCAGTGTAACTGCTGCCTCTTTTACTATAGAAGACTCATTCGAGATTTATACGAGTGGATCTAAGAATACTGGAGTTATCTTCAGGCGGAAATCTTGGCAATAAGCTACTCTATGACGAATATTCGAATTTGTACTTTGGCAAGTCGAATAACACAAAATGTTCGTATTTTTTTGATAACGAAGCAGTAACTTAATTTAATTTTTCATTGCGTAGATTTTGGCTTCTGTATTCCAGTTCTTGGGAAGAATGCTTCATTTAGAATGTCGGATTACTGTATCATTCTTTAGGTGAAAGTCTCGGCTTCTAGAAGAGCTGCTATGTGGCTTGGATAATACAAAGTAATCGAGAACATTCGAAGTTACAAGGGTTATTCTAGGAAAAGAGTCATTCTGGTAATCCCCGCAATTTTATTGCAAATAAACTCAATAGATTGGAGTCAACTCCACAAAGAAGTCGGTGAACGGCTTATTTACTGCAATAATAGTATCTTATTCACATTTACCGTTATTCTGGGTGTCTCTCAAGTGAATCGCACTCTTGTATTAGTGATAATTGATTATTGTGTAATAGTTTTACATGTCAGGAGATTTAAATACCCTTTAAAGAATTCTGCAGAAGTTGCAATAAAGAGGAGGAAGTGGAGGCAATTATCGCTCATTTTTTTACTTTTTTATCATGACAAGATTTTAAATATTTCTTAATTTGTTTTATTTTTATCAATCCGGAAAACTATATTCTTTTTAAACCAGGTTCCACATTAATAAGTTACGAGTAACAGTTTGCACCGAAATTTTGCATTAATTTTCAGTAATTCGGGAAGTTAGACTGCATATTTTGCTTACTTCAGACTTACTCTATAAGCGAACACTGCTCTCTCATATATTTCACCAGAGCACTGTTACCAGATTTGAAGATTTAACGTCATTTTGATGATTTTATGAACCAAAAATAAGCTTTAAACGTATTCACGATTTATAACCGAAATTTTACGAGCACAAAATGTGTAATAATATTATAAAAAATATTTGTTGTCCAAGTTTTTTCTTGCCAAAACTTGGACTATACGAAATTTTCATTCCGCTTTGAAAATATCCTGAACTCAATAAAAATGACCAAGAAATTTTGAAGTCAATAACTTGCACGCCGATAATATCTTCCGATAGTTTGAAACACAAAGAAATTGTTATAGCGCACTATTCAATGATTGATAAATTCATTAAACTAATAAATTTTGTTAAAATAATTTCATTAATACTCCAACAGACTTGAACAGAGGTGCCTTCCCACACTACGACACATTTATCTTTGTATGAGTTATGTAGCAAAAAATTTCATTGAAATAATTTGCTCAAGTTGCGGTCGTTTACAGTGTAAAGTAAGCAGAACTTGTAGTCGAACTTCTCGTGTCGGGATATTTGATATTTGGGCATAAAGATAACTTAACAAGCTATTTGAAAGAAGTAATAACCTGATGTTAGCTTTATGAAATGAAGATAAATTTTATCGAAAAAGGAACGTTACTTCTGTAATTTCCCTAGATCGTATTTGAGGTAATTTAAAAGCCTTAACTGTTAAACCTCTTAAAATTTTGTTACAAGATGTTAATACTTTATAAGTAAATTTTGTTAATATTTTATAAGTCAATTTTTATATTGACGATTTCGGAAAGTAAATTTAACAATTGGACGTTTTTTTTCTCTTTAAATTTGATTATTTTTCTCCAAAACTAGCCAGCAACTATGCACCAGCGCCAAAATTGTTAATTGTAAAAAAAGTTTAGGTCTTAGTCGAAATTATAAACGGAATGACAAACTTATATACCCTTCTGATCCAGTAAGGTGAATAAAAAATTTTATATATTCTTTAAACAAATTTTAATTTATGTACTTTTACGCGGCACTGTTCGTATATTCCAATAATAAATATTTACTTAATATTTCTATAAATTCATTAAAATAAAAATCCACTTATTTGTAAATATTTACATCTTTTTCACGTTATTACTAAATCTTAATTTGAATGTAAAATTATTATTTTACAATCAAATATAAAACGTATCTCATGAATACCAACTTAAACAAATAAATTTCTTATTTTTATATTTCTTAAATTTAGAATCAACATTGTCAAGTCATCTTGGAAATAAAATTTATATTAAAAAATATTAAATTTAGAATCAACATTGTCAAGTCATATTGGAAATAAATTTATATTACAAATAGATTTAGTTTTGAATATAAAATTATTTTAAATTTATTTGTTTAAATATTTAAAAAAACATAATTTTTTAAAATTAGTTGGTCGTCTTATCTTAGAATCTATTAAAATGTAAATTATTTGTGGTTTTAAATAAAACTCAATAATAATTAATGATTTCAAAAGATTCTATTGATGTTAAAGACTTTGGTTATTCGATTTGAAGGGGGTTCAAATGAAAGATGCGATTCATTTAACCACAATTCTGTTATTTTATATTAATATATATTCTTATGCCAAATAAAATCTGAATCGATTTTGCTATGTCTGTCTTTTACAAACATTCTCACCTCTAGACAAATTATCTGAATTTCCAATATCAAAAAAAGTTATAGAATTATACACACAGAAAAAAATAAATATAAAATCAATTAAAATAGTAATCATTTAACTTTTTTTCAGTAATGATTTTGTTTCATAGATAAAATTAATTAACATGTTTCATGATAATAAGTTCTTGAAATTTTGAATTAACTATTTAAAAGTAATTTTAAAAATTTATCGTTGTATTTAAACTAAATAAAAAAATATTCAATCTCAAATCAACTATGTTCAACGTTGATTTATCTTCATGTTTTTTGCCTGACTGTATTAATTACAACCTTAAAAGTTTCACCTTTTTTATTTTATTAGTTTCGGAATATCCTGGGACTATTTCTTATCTAATCCCCGCAAAAACCTCCTTTCTCAGAATATGGTTTTAAGCTTATAAAAATTCTATTGAAATCTTGTACAATAATTTTTCCAACATATGTAACAAATTACAAGAATATTGGTGCACCTTTGACCATAAGTAGTTTCCAAATTAGATCGTTTTCCAGAAAGTTTTAAGTTGATAATACTCTTAAATATAGAACAAACAAATTTGAACTATCAGTCCTCAATTTACTACAACTCCGTTGTAGTACACTCTGTTCTATAATTTTTAGGTTAGAAATTATTTCTGGTAATTTTTATATCCACTACCACCACACACAGGTTTCCAAATCGATCTTTTTGGACAGTTGGAGATACCTAATGAAATTCTAAATTATTGAGATTAAGATGTTTTTGAGGGGTAGATTAGTGCTTATGGATTGGATCAAATAAATATTTTACCTATTTTCACTATTTTTGTACCCCATATGTTCGGCTACTATGCGTTGGTGTAATTGGTGGAAAGAACTGTGTAATTTTCCCCTTTTATGTAAAGTGTTTAACTCAGAATAATTGTAAATGAAGAACTTTGCAAACAAAGTGCAGGTGGCAATCTTAAAGATATCTCGATGAAATTTGGCACATGTTTTTATTTTGGCCTAAGGAAGATGTATTGAAATAAGTCTTATAATGTTCTAAAATGATGTGTTAAATTATAAGAGGATCGCTTCGTTATGTCCAATACAACGCCCTTCCAAATATCACTTTGAATCATTTTGAAGGGCATAAATCTCACATATATATTTGTTTTTTAATAATAATAGTTCAAATAAAGATGAATATATGTAAAAATCGATATGCGAAATTATACAAGAATCGGCCCATAATTATTTCTAATTCCTATAAAACGTCCCATAATAAAATCTCTTTTAAACGCATGTAGAAGTCATAAATAAATCAGAAAATCAAATTACCTGGGGATCGTTCATAAATTGTTCGATGCCGTTATATACAACCAAAAATGTGGTGTAGGGTGTTACATAGTCGGTATTGACCGACTATAACATTTTTACATGTTTTTTATATTTATAAGTTATCGAGTTGAATATGGTACTCAATTTTTAAAATTGGTATTTGTACAGATATTTTTAAGGGGCAGGACTCAGACTAATTGTTTTGAGTTCTATTAACGATGTCCGTCCATCCGTCCGTTCATATGATTGACTATAACGTTGGGTAAAGTCTAGAGAACTCAGTTTTAATGATATCTGGATGAAGTTTATTACTTATAGTTTTTTGGCCCAAAAATTAAGCGTATTCAAATTGGTATTTATATTTCAGGTGGCAGCCATACAAAAGTCCTTGCAGAATGGAATTTTAACTTCATAAAAGTCGCAATTATGAAAATAGTTTTAATTAAAGTTTTTTATTAGTCGAAATTCACAAGCCATAACTTCATAGTTTTTTATTAGTTCAGGTCTACATGCCAAATTTCATTCCACAAATGGCCATAACCCCCTACTGACCCACTATTGAAAATCACATTAATATGCATTAATCTGGAAAATTTTGCTATTGTGATAATATTCCATTCATTTACAATTTACGAAGAATCAATCAATAAGTCCTATAACCCTCATGTAACCTTCAAATCGGAAAATTACCTCAAAAGCAAAAATCTTTCATATATGTAATAACATTTTAAATATGTATGTTTTATGGTAACAAAATTCATGGAACCAAATTCTATGGGCATCGGCATGTTATTCTTCATGTCTGTTCTATGGTGTAGGAAATTAAAAAGTATATCTTAACCGGTTATTGCACTCCTATTTTTATTTATGTTTAATTTCTTTTTTTTCAAATATACAAGATCAAATATAACATTAATATACTTTAAACAATTGATTCATATTTAATATTTACTACCCAATTTCAGGCACGTTTTTAGGATAAAAATGTTTAAATGTATATAAAAAACTAGTTTATCAATAAAAGACAAAAAAGCAGATTCATCCGACATTAGCTAAATTTTATAGAATCACACAAAAAAACTTCTAATTCTAGAATTTATAAGCAGAAAAGAAGATAAATGGAAAATCCACAAAAATTGTGCAGACGTTCAAAGTTCAAGTTTTTAAACTACAAACTTTAAATTCGTAATAAATTTTATAACAATTCATTTAAACGTTAATTATTCTATAAATTTAAAATAATTAATAATATTAACCTAATTTTTTTTTATAAATTATAATCTTGAAGCTTTATTTTGTTGCTAACCTGCTGTTAACTTTAAAATAGTATTTTTAAACGCATAAATTTCAAATAAATGGGAGTAACGAATATAAATTTTGGTTTAATTTAAAAATTAGTAGTATTTATGGTATTTGAGATAATACTTCCGGTTTGCTTAATTTAAAGTTGAACTAATTATGAAGAAGGTTGTTTTTGTATATTGGTAAATATTTAAGGTTCTTTTCAAATTATTTTTTACAATTAATTAATGATATTGATTACTGCTACTTAATCAATATTTTACTATACTTTCATTTCTTTACTGTACGAGCGATGCTTACTAATATCTTGGAATTTTGTCTCCCAAATTTTTATTTTATTTTTTTAGTACAGCTGCTGTATGGTACAGCTGCATATTATAACAAAATTTTCTCTAATTCTTCTTTAGTTGGGTTTTGTTGCTAACTCAGATAATAAACAATTGGACAGATATTGCTGGTTTTCAATACCAAATTGCTTTGATAAATAAAAAAATAATTCGGATGGATTAGCCGCACCTGTTTCCAACGAATGTAGTTTTCATATAAAATTTGAATCCTATAAGAATATATGAACTGAATATCCTGATGCATTTTTGAAAAAGGAGTTTATTAATAGATTTTAACTGATCAACATTGTAAATTGTATTTATGCGCCCATAGAAATCCTAAATTTCGTTATTTTTAGCATTAAAGCCCTGTCGAAGATAATTCATATACGTCAAATAAATGCTAAATGAAATGAAAATAATAGTTATTATTATTATCAATGTTATTATTTTCATCCCTAAGATATGCTAATATTTTGTACACTGCATATTGCTGTTGTCATTTTCTAATTAATTATCTATAAATATATTGCATGACTTAGGGCGTCTAAATATTAACCCCTTAAGAAACAACATGAAATTTTTCAACATTTTTACAATTTAAACGGGAAAATTATTGACCGACGCTCGTATCTTAAGCATACGAAATATCTTATTTACTTTAATGTGATTTTGTGAAGTTTTTTTCTGTTTGGGAGCTGAGGTCATTTGTTGTCCAATCTTATTTCGGTATGTAGATTTTTCCTCTCAAGTTCTTATTTTGTTTTCTTGGTACAGCGGCTGTAGGTACAGCTGCATGTTTTAACTAATTGTTTTTAGATTAATAAAACAATTTGGATGGCTTGGATTATTAGTCGGGCTGTGGCAATGTTTCCAAAAAATGAACGTGCAGATAGAAATGGCTGTGTCCTGATTAAGCAATGACTCATAATATTTTTGAAGCTTGATTTCTAGAACTTTTACTTTTTTACGAAAATAAATGTATGTGGAAAAATTATAAAAATCTTCTTTCAAATTATATTACATTAATCCGATTTATATTAGTTTCGCATGTTATAGTTAAAAATAGAAAACTGCTTAGAACAATAACAAACAGTCTGGCCAAATTTCTTTGGAAGAGGCAATATACCTAAATTATTTACTTAAATTACTTCACAAAAACTCCCGATAGAAATTTCTCGGCATTTACAAAAATAAATTTCCAGGGAAAACGCTTTCCCGTGGAGAAACCCCAGTATAACTGCATAATCAAACTTTGTTCTTCGCTTGGAATTTGATGCTGTCTATGATATTGTTCAATTGAAACGATATTCCTCGCTTTAAATAGCAAATTAATTAGATCAATACAAAACAATATGGACACTTCCGATTATTAGTCGGGCCCCTAGAATATTTCGAATCAATGACTGCTAATGTCTTCTAAGCTTGCTTTCTAGATTTTTATTACAGTTTTTTAGTAAAGCTACTTAAGGTAAAGCTGAATTTTTCATACAGATTACATTTTAAAGATCTCTACACTTAAAACGTCATTTATAGTAAAGCTTACTTGGGTTCAAAAAAACTATTCCGCTGTGTTACAGATTATTTTTAATTCTAAAATATCTTTGTCTGGAATTCGATTTTGTTCAGATATTAGAGTATTAAATCGCTTAAAACAATAACACAAACAATCTAATAAAAAATATTGGATTTTGGGTTAGAAGTGGTACCATGAGAATGTTTCCAAACAGGGGAGCGGGCTTGAATTTGTTATGATTTTTATCAAACAATGACTTCTAATGATTTCGAAGCATTCGAAGCTTCTTGAAATATTTAAAAGATCATCAACAATTCCTCCAGTTATCTTCGAAGCATGTCGGCTAGTTTTTTATTTGTTATGGTAAAGCTGCTGTAGGTAAAGCTGCATATTACAATTAATATATTCAGGGAGAGCATTCACTGTTTTCAAAAAAATTCCTCCTTGGTCTAAAAAATCATCGGTAATTAGTTTTCATAGAGGTATTTCTATAACTGAGAACTGTTGAATGTTTAAAACTTTACTAAATGGACATCGTTAAAGTGATTCTGAGTTAATAGCTATATTTAAAGGTTGGGCTATCTTTCTGTAGCATTCTACCTGTGGTGTTGTAGGGTATAAAAGGGATGTTATTTTTAAATATTTAGTTCCTTCATAACTATAAATAATCACAACATTTACATTATCTACTTTCAAAAGTAAAGTATTCCAATAAATCACTTTACATGACATGACTAATGCTGGAATATATTACAAATTATGTCAGTAGTATAAATATCAAAATGTTAAAATGTCTTTAGATACATTATTAGATATATGTTTATAGATACATATAAATACATATCTGCATAGACTAAACCACAAAACAAATGCAAAAAAAAACTATTTTTACATGATGAATACAATATGTCAGAGTATGTGGTATGAAGTAACAATGCACTGAACACAAAACATAACAATAATGAAATGTTGATTGAATCTCATTCATGTATGAATACTTTTTTTGTTTTTTGTAGTAAAGATGCAAAAATATTTGGCATAAAGTAAAAGATACATTTATGCTGGTATTTGTGATGGGATTTTTTACTTACATTGAACAATTTTAGTGTAAACTTGTTTTTTGCATTTTATTTTGGCTTCTTTTCGTTGAATGTGTTTATTTTTGGAGATTGTAAATAATTTGGATATTTCTTTTTTTCTCTCAATTTTGCATTTCATATATTAAGTGTTTTTTGTTATTGATTTCATATGTGAGTAAAGTGTGACCTAATTTTGAAAATACAAAACTGGTCGAAAAGTAAATTTGCATGATTTTTTTTCAATATTGACAAACGGGAGATTTATTTTCGTAGTTTTTTTAAATATATTTTTATAATTATTATTTAAGTTTCCTGTATCTACAAGTTTCTGAAACAATATTATTTAGGTTCTTTTTATACTTCTTAATATTAAATAGATTTCGGGAATATCAATATATTTTTCGAATCAAATTTCTTTATTATCCTATAACACATTCAAGTGAATTAAAGAGAATAATAACTTTAAAATTACATTACTAGTAAGTCCGTTACAATGCATAGAGTAACACGATTTACAATCAGGTCATTTTTTATCAATATCTTGGCAGCATGACAGCTAAATTTTTATTAATTTTAGTACAGCTGCTGTAGGTATAGCTGCATGTTTTTTAAACTACTTTTGATCGGCTGGTTGAATTTGAATGAAATTTAACATTAATTTAGCAGAAGAGCCTTATATTCCAGAAATATGTCTGTTATAATGAAAAATTTATTTGAAATCAAAATATTTAAAGTTGTTTGCACTAATATATAAATAACTAATGGAGAAATTCAAAAAAAGAAATTTCAAGTATTTTAAAATTATTTATTAATTAAAAATTTGTTCCTAAAATTTCAAAAACGAGATTATTTGGTATTTTGTTTATAGATCCAACATTTATTAGATTTTTAAAACTTCATTGTGATTTAAGATTAAAATTTTGGATTTTTAAAATGTATAAGTTAAAGTCAAAATTTTGAATAAAAATGGCTCAAATTTGAGAGGGTGTTGACTTAGCCCTATAAGACTTTTCAAAACAAAGTAATACTTGAATTTTCTATGTGAAAAAGGCTTTCAGAAAAATAAAAATTTTATATCTGTTGAAAAATTATTTCAGATGTAAATTACGAAAAAAGGACTTTTTCGATTGAAATTTGTTTATTATTGGTTTTTTATTTAAAAATAAATAAGTTTTTTAATTAAAATATTTGAACAAGCTCGAGGAAACTTGAAAACTGACACAAGATCTTGCGCAATTTTGAAATTTGAAAATTCAGATATACATAACTCTAATACTATAGGAGATAGGTAACACATGTACACTATACAACTTTGCCCATATAGCCGCTGTAGGGTCTCAACATTATACCATTATTTTAGTTTCATGTAATCTTTTTATCCGGCGGAATGTTTTCAACCGACGGCAAAGTTATTAACATAAAGACAAGGATAAAAGAATTTATACAATTTAATCATGTAAAAGGCATCATATTATTTCTAACCTAAAATTAATAAAAAAATGGGAAATATAAAAGATTTTCATAACTAGTTGGCTTATTGTTGCAAAAACACTCACAAAAGAAATCACAAAAAATATTAAGTTCCTAAAAAATTTGGAGTTTATATTTTAATCGGTCCTTTTGCTATAATGTCGGATTAATTAAAATTAAGTAAATAATAGTTTAAATTACATCAATAGTAGTTTACATCACGTAAACGACATCTTACACATAGCAAACAATAGATTAGAACTAGAAAACTACATTTTACATTTAGTAAACCTTAGTCTAAAGCAAGCAAACAATAGTTTACATACTGTAAACTATAGTTTACATCCAGTAAATTTAATAAAGCGATAGCTTTCATCAATTAACTAAATTAAACAATAATTTACACTTAATAAATAAAAGTTTACCTTATATTAACTAAAGTAAAATCGAGAAAAACAATAATTTAAATCACGTAAACAAAAAGGATATTGAAGTTCATATCTGGTAAACATGGATTAAACAATGGTTTACCTCGTGTAAACAATTATTTATAAATCGTAAACTATTATTTACGCTTGAAGGAGTAATTGCTCTTAGTGTGAAATATGTTACAAATAAATAACAATGAACACGTAATTTACATTGTATAAGGAATAGTTTGCATCGAGTAAAAACAAGTTTCAGTCGAGTAAACTACAACTTAAGCCAAGTAATTGCCAGTTTAGTTCACATGGAGCAAATTAAGTTAGCATCGTGTAAACTATGAAATAGTTTCAAACAAGTAAACTTTAATTAAAACCAGGTTATCTGCAGTTTACTTCAGGTAAACTATATCAATAATATTTTACATTACACAAACGGTATATTATATCGAGTTAAATAAAGCTATTGTTTACTTCGGGAATGTCATAATCTACAATTATAACAATAGGTTTGGGCAAAGGATACTGAATATTAATAAATAACAATAATTCAGGAGTTTACATTGAGTAAACAATAGCTTGCATTTTGCAAAAACAGTTTAAAGAAGTTTACATCGAGTAAACTTTAACATACATTGCGAAAATGACAAGTTACATCGGTAACTTGATATAACATTTAGAGTGTAAACAATAGTTGACTTCGTGTAAATCATACGTTTCATTGCGTAAACGGTAGATTACACCGTGTTAACAATAGTTTGCAATTATTAAACAATAGTTTACATCGAATAAACTATTATTTACTTTTGTAAACATTAGAAATCTATTGTTTTCTTTGGATTGAGTAAAATAGAAATAATATAATATTAATTGCGTAAATAATAAGTTACATCGAACATAAACCGAGTAAACTGTAGCTTAAATTAATTAAACAATAATTTACACGGAATCAACCATATTTTACTAAATCGGGATATTAATAATTTTTACTAAAGGATAATGATACTTCTAACGTAAAATTCATATTTTAATCAAAAGTTTACATTAAGTAAACAATAGTTTTCATGTAATAAAAAGAATTTGAAGAAGTTTACACCGAGTAAACTATAACTTAAATTGAATAACATAGTGTAAACAATAGTTTTCTGCTTGTAAACCATAATTTACATTGTGTAAACTATAGAATATACCGAGTAAATAATGTAATAAACTGAGTAAACAATGGTTTTTCATCAATTAAAGTGTTTTAAACATTTGTAACAATTCATATGATGTCATTATTAATCAACAGCTAATACCATTAACCATATTATAGTGGTATTTTAACTCCCTCACATGTTTACTTTTTAATTTAAACGTCATAACTGTATAGAGGTTTTACATTAAATATTACTTTATGTAGTATTTGAGTATATGGATCCACATTTCTTTCTATACCAAGTTACTTTTGTACACAATTACATGTATAGTTATATATAAATATATGTATATGTATATGTATGTTCATATATAATTTATATATTCATGTATATATATTCTTCATGTTTCTTAGTCTCTTGTTTTAGTTGTTGTATTACTTCATTTGGGATTTTTCAGTTTTTTTTTTTGTCGTTTTATTTGCCACAACTACTTATTTGACTGTAAAATACGGTTTTGGTTTGCTCGAGTCGTCTTCATTTATTTGCTTTTCCAGTCTGTCTGTCTGTCTGTCTGTATGTCAAAATTTTACTTTATTTTATTATTATCACCACATTTGGGTGAAGGGGGTTTGTCACTTTTGCTTTTTCGTTTTTTATGTCTTTCAGCTTTCTCACTAATTCTTGTTTATTTTGTCCAAGTTTTTTTTATTTGTTTATTTTCTTCATTTATGATTTCGATTTTTTGTCAGTTTTATTTTGATTTCAAATTTTATTCAAGGTCGTTTATTAACGTTTTTTTATTATTAATTATTATTATTTTTTTTGTTTGCTACTTGTAGCCATCCATTTCTGGCTGTGCCTTTTCAAAAATTGCCAAATTATATGTGTTTAGATGTTCAAGAAGAAATATTACATTATGTTGGTGGTGTTGTTGGTGCTGCTGATGTTATTTATTGGTAAAGAAGGGAGTATTGCCAACGCCTTTTACTTATTTAAACTGGGCATTTGACCTCATTATTTAAGGTTGAACATATAAACTTTGTGTAAAGGAATATGAAACTTTAAGAATATGATATCATCGATTTGAATAGAAAAGTTTTGTTGAAAGGAAAAAGTAAAGGATTGTTGGTTTAATGGAATTAAATCCGTTTTATGCATAAATTAGTAATTATTTATTATATATTTCTGGTAAACAATATCCATGATTATTGATATTAATATGGAATAAAATTTGTACAGGTCTGGCTATATGTCATAGAATCCAAGCGCTTAAAGTGCTCTTCATGTATCTTATATAAAAAGTATATAAAAATCTTTATAGATTTTTTATATTTGAACCGATTTTGAAAATTTGTATATGAGTGAATTATGCTAGTAAAGACATATGACTAAATTATGTCTTATTATTGAAGAAATATTTAACTTAAAAAATGTAAGATATTACTTTTTGTCCGACCTTTGTCAAATTTTTGTGCTAGAACGAGTCCAAATGTTATCCGATTTTTAATATCTTTTATTTATTTATTTATTTATTTATTTATTTATTTATTTATTTATTACTAATGACACCATTTTCTAAAAAAAAACAAGGTAAAACCATAGTTGTTCAAGCTTGAACGGCGTTAGTGTTTATTATCTGATTGTATCCATAAAGAATTTTATTGTATTTTAAAGATAAAGATGTACAGATGTACAGTCGGATATAGCAAAGTCCTATTAGATTAGCTTATATCTCAAAATGTTTCAAAGAAATTGGATTTTTAAAACAATATCTCAATGAAATATTTCATTCATTTATTTGTTATTTTATTATTCTCTTTATTATTATTTATTATTCCATTGTATCTGAACTTCCTTAAGTTTTTCCCAAATGGAGCCTAAAATAATATTAAATTTATTACATGATTTCTTAGTAATAAAAATATTGCAGATTTATTTGATATGTTTGTTTTTATTTTAAAACAATAACAAAAATATTACACTATAATTTTAACTAATTTAATATCGGCTACAAAATAATTTTATGCAAAAAGTTTACAAATCGTATCATGTAGTATATGGTATCATGTTTGATTTTTGAATTATAATAAGCTGTCATTATATACACGGAGAGAAAAAAATTATAGGAATATTTTAAAGAATTTTCTGTAAAGTATTAATCAAATTTCGATAAAGATGTTTCATTTTGAATTTGGTTTTTAATTTGTAATGTTAAAAATGATTTTCTTTTAATTGTTAGATTTTTTCACGTGTACATTAATTTTTATGTTTAACAATAGTTTTGTTATTTTAACCATTATACATGACTTAGGCAGTTATTCAGGCATTTTTTTGATTAATAACTATAATAAAAGCATAAATCTTTGGAATATCAATTGAAAAGATACAAAATTATATCCTTCTTTTCTATAATATTTTTTCAATAAAAAATTAAAAATAAACTTCAAATTAAAATTGATCAATACAAAGAAACATAAAATTGAAATATGCAATCATTTCAACAATAAATGAATTATTCTTCAATAACATTTTCATAATAGTTATTTTGTAAATGAACTAAATATTCCATGTAATTCAATATAAAACAACATGAAAGAAAGGCTGGAGAGAAAGATTATGAAATATTTTGTAACAATTATTTAATGTTATTTTACATTAACTTGAATAAATTTTATATCGCATGACCAATAAAAATAAGTGAACTAAATATGAATTTTATTATTATGAACAAAAAACAAAGTTGCACTACAAAATTCCTTAGAGAAATTGTTTATGTTGCATATATTTATTTCATAGAATAAACTTTTAATTGAGCTAATTAAATGAAGACCATATGATTCCAAAATTTCATTACTGCTTATTTGACTGCTCAAGGTTTTATTGCTTAATCCTAACATATCTTATCAATCAACAGCCTGAAAAGGAACATATATTGAGCTCTCAAATGTGGTTGAGCACATTGTATCTTTTCACTTTACGATCTATTTGGTGGTTGTGAGGATATTTTTTTGCGTACACCATCAAACAGTGCCCTCTACTTTATTCAAACAATATGTATTATACTAGGTTGTAATTAATTATTATGTCCTTTGATTTGGTCTAATATTAGTCATATTTCATGGAAATATTCCATGAAAGATGACTAATCTTTTGGTATAAAATACTCGGTATTCATCAGGAAGATATAAGAAATACCCATTTCGAAATCATCCCAGGAGATACAAGCTCTAATATCACTCTTAATTTTAGAGCTTTCAGATGTTATTCCAGTGTTGTAGGGTCCGAAAGCATTATTCCTTTACTGCTTATTTTGAAAGTGTATTAGAATAAATATATTAAAGGTGTAATGTAATATAAAATTCGATTGTTTGGCGGTATTTTCAGAACCATTGAATTTTCTTGAATTATAAATCTTGCAGTCACTGGGAAATATAATCATGTATAGAACTCTGTGTTCTGAAGATATTTTTTGCGATGCATTTGTAACACTGACTGGATTCCTTTTAGAACCACAGAGAAGGAGAAAATTTTTATATTTGTTATCAACATTGGATTAACTTATAGATTAAAATTAAAGACCAGAGTATGATGGATAAGTAAACCGAATCTAATATCAAAACATCATCTAAAGAATCATCGATTTTCATTTCCGGCATTGCACTGGAAACTTCTGTCTTTACAGATATAAAATTAAATCAAAAACTTTGATTTATAGTTTTTTTTTTTAAATCGGTAAATTCTTTGTGACCTTTTGCGCATTTTATATAACTACAGATTTACTTTTTTACAGAAAAGTTAAATTACCAAACAAATCTAATGGTCTTAATAATGATGTTATTAACTGCATTTTAAAGTATATCGTTCGACTCTGAATTACTTCTTGAGTTAATTTAACGTTGATTGGTGGTTCCAACACGCTTGTTTGGAAATACTTAATTCTGAAACTTTGGAACCAATTAAATTTATTTTAATGAAATTTCACTTGGATATTTTCTAGGTGTTTTTTAATTATTATGCAGAAGTTCAAGTATCTATCAATTCCTGGGAACGGTGAGTCGATCTCCGAAATAGGTTACAACCTTAACGATATTTTTTAAATCGTCAATCTTGCACTTATGAATTTATTGAAAAAATTACATACTTATGACACTTATGATTCTCTATTGAATATCTCTTATAGTTAAAGAGATATTTGGACCAAAGTAATTTGATGACTCATTTGAATAAAAATTATATTATTTTGAAACAGAAATTTAACAGAATGAATCGATTTTTTAAATTTATTTTTCAAAAAGTATTCTTTTCACTTTAAAATTAACTATTTTCATGTAAAGCAAATCCGAGGATATTAAAGGAAACATTCTCCTGACTAACGCTATCGAAACTTCGTTATGTTTCAAAAAATGTTTTTTGATTCTTTTGTACTTGGCTTTCCCCAAAGAAAGGAGCAATTCTGTAATGTAAATATGTGCTGCAGTAATATCAATATGTTTTTAAACAATGATGCACAACATTTTCATCATCAAATAAAATGGTAATACTTAGATATTCCTGAGCGTTTTTTAACCATTGTGCGATATCCCTTTGCTTGTCCGGCTGACTGCCAGGCTTTTTATCCATGAGGCGTTGTTAACACCCTACAGATCGCGTTTTTAGAAAAATATCAAATGCTAGCAAAAATTATAGAATCAATTTCTATAATAGTCGGTCCATAATATTTCATGGTTATATATCATATATCATTTGAAGCTTTGAAGTCATTTAAAATGAAATCTGAATCGATATCATAAAGCTACAAATGTGTAGATTCCAATTTCTTGATGATGCACATTTACCTTATTTAAAGCACGAGGTCCCAGTTAGCGGACTGCTTGAAATTTAGACTGAACACTTAAACTTCACTTTTAAATAATTTATTTATTTAAAGTCTTTTATTACTTGTAGAGCACAAAATAACCTTTTTAATGGTGCAGCACTCAGTTGACACTGTTTTGACAGTATTTATAATTTTGATTATTAATTTATTTACTTTTGTGACATTTTAAACGTCATAGACAATTTAAGCTTAAAATTATATAAAATTATGTCATTATAATTTTATTTTTTTATTTGTATAATAGAAATGTTTATATGCATGAGGAGGAGGGTGTGAGTTTTGATTTAACAAGTTCATTTAACTCTGAACTTCAGATACAAAAATAAGTAATTGATATTTTGGACAGGAAAATGATTAAATTATTAATAGATTATATATTTGGAAAATTTAGTAGATTATTATAATATGAACATACAAATAATTGAAATCATTTTAATTAATTTTAATTTTCGTTTCATTTCAGGTAATTATGATAATTTATAGCTCACAAATTTACTTTAATAGTTAATTGTTTAATTGGAACATTAATTTGTAAGTTGTTGATTTATTTAATTGATAACTAATTAACACTAATAACACCCAATAAATATATATAATTTAATCTATATGTTATAATAAATAAGCAACTAATTTTAAACAATTGCAAAATATTTTAATAAATAAAAAAAAATTAATTCAATTGTAATGGAAAAATTTGCACAAAATTTAACCAAAAAAGAAATTAATTAAATAAATTATTTTATTTGAAAGTATTTCATATTTTATAGTAAATCTATTATTTATTTTTTAAAGAAATATATATTGTTTTAGTTTCGCAAATTTATTATAATTTATTTCTTTAAATTTTTTTATGTGGTTATATTTTTGCAACTATAATAAAAACAGTGTAAAGTGTATTTCTAAATCATAAATATGAATATGAAATAATGAATAAATTATTTATAAACAATTTGCAAATACTTATTTTTTTCTATAATAAAGCGTTGCTTTCTTAAGTCTTTTGTTTTGTCTTGAGAAAGTTTTCAAGAAAAATGCACAGTAAAATATAAAAAATATTTTTTGAAAAATATATAAAATACTTAAAATTAAGAAATATTATTTCTGTATATGACTGCATAAATATAAGCAGTGAGCTTGAAAAATTCTTAACACACTTTTATGTAAATTAAAACGAAACCAGTAAACTTACATCTTTATTCTTTTTACTTGTTTGGAATTATTATGAAAATTTGCAAACTTGTCCTCTTCAATCCCTTTTAACGAGAGCCCAATATCTTCCTACTGGCCTTAGCTCCGGGCAGTTTGGACGATTTATGTCTCTTGGTATAAATATTGTTCTTGTACCACTCAAGGGCTTAATTATCGTAGTGACAGGATGCCAAGTCAGGCCAATACATTATGAAGTTTTATGAATGGAAGCAGCCTTTTCTGTATACATTCCCTGATGTAAATTTCGTTATTTATACAGTCCGTCGTAGGAAATGATTGGATTTTTTTGAAGCAACTGCATATTACAAAATCTGTCAAAATTTTTTGGCAATTTTGACTGATTTTCAAAGAAAACTTCAGATAACACTTGGGTTAAATCTTTCAAAAACATAAAGCATTATAATGAAGATTGTCATGATAGCAGCAGCCAGAGTAGAATTTAGTAAAAAATATTTTTTACTAGTTAAAAAAATTGGTTTATTTGTCAAGTTTAAAACAGTCACGTTGTTATCAATTCCAGACCCAACGTCAGAGAGACCAGCTATTGTTGATATGAATCTTTTGAAGAGCAAATTATATGAATGTTATTGTGTTAGTTCCTAAGTACTTTGACCGTTAAACCAGTAGTAACTCTGTACAAAATTACTAATATTGTTTGATAACTATGGCCTTACTATTTCAAGATATATATTTCATTTCTATTTGGTCACAATGTCTCAATACCTTGTTAAAACTCTAGCGGATACTCATAAACAGAATCAGAACATTTGTTTATAAACCTGTATAGATATCATAATTGATAAATCAATATGAGAACATATCAGAATAAAACCTTTATTTAGATGATTTCCTTTTATAAGCTGGTAAGAGAAGATTATTAATCCTAAAAATAGTATTTGATCAGTTATTAGGGAATAACAAAAAATCGAACATATAAAGTGGGAAATTTCCATTGCTCTTGTTGTTTTATATAAAAAACGATAACAAAAATATTAAAAAGTAGAACAGAAAAGTAGATATTAATATGTGCATATAAAGCTAAAACAGCGATACAAAATAATTTTTGTAAATAACTAATATTTTATCGATGAGAAAATATTAAATTCCATTCATTTGAAAGCAAAATCTCTGCATTAAAAAAAAATTGAACAAAATTTGAAACTTCTATCTTCCTGGTCTGTTAACTCAATGTTTAGATTTAGAACTTTTCTTAAACTCTTATTACTAAATTGGGAAACTCCAATATGGTAAAAGAATTTGGGGACATTTTCCTAAAAATTATATTTCTGAAAGTAATAAATATTAAATATTCTTTCCTTATCAGATATCAAATAACTTTTTTAAAAATAAAATTTTTCTCTATTTGTCAAAAATATTTTAAACTTGTTTGCTGTTGCAGTCTTTTATTTCTAATTATATTCTAAAGAAACTTAAATTGGCAAAATAATTAGAATTTGATTTTTTAATAAAATTTGTCACTTGAGTCTTTTATTTAAAAAGTTTTATTTACCAGTTTGTTGCTTAAGTCTTTTATTTTGTTGTTAGAGCAATTTATAGAATTTTCCAAAAAGATTTAAAAATTCTTTCGGAAAAGATTTCTTTACATGTTCTGTTGTATCAGAATTTGTATTTTTTTAATTAAAAAGTTCATAACTTCAGTCATCAGTCTTCAGCCATTAGTGCTTAGCATATTAAGCGTTTGTACGGATGTTTTGTCCAGTGCTCTTCAAAACCATTTTTTTAATTGGGTTTAACTTCTTATTTATTAACTTAAAATTCAGATATTTTCTCCATAAAATTATGGATCTTAAGTCCTTTGTTTAAGCAACATATTATTTATATTTACTTAGTTGCTTGATTGCATCATTTAAAAATTAAAAAGAAAAATATTTTAGTCGACAAAAGTTTGTTGCTTAAATCTTTTGTTTTTCATGTAAAGCAATGAAAGCAAAACAAATTGATTTTGAAACTTCTTTATGAAAATATTTCTCTAATATGTGAACTGTTAAAGATATTTAATAAAATTTAGTTATTACAAATAAGAAAACATAGTTCAGATAAGAATCGTCCATTTTATAGAACGTCTATATAAATTTTTGATTCATTTGTATCTAAGTTCGTTTTTTGCATTTTTATCTTAACAGACTTAATATGAACCCCAAAACTTTTATATTATGTAGATCATTATTTTTTATAAAATTCCAATTAATAACAAAATTCCAATAAATGTTAAATTAAAATTAACAAATGTAGGAACCCTCAAAATCTCCTACAAGTTACTAAAGTATGAAAATTGTTTCTGGTTGTAAGTTATACTAATCTGACTAAGGAATTTTAACAACATTTGCTTCCAGAAAAGGTGGCACATTCTTTTGCTTATAAAATTTGAATAATGTTTTGAAAAATAATTAAATTCCCAAAGGACTAGTGGAAAAGTATTTCAAAAATATTAAACAAACTAAATGAAAATTTACCATCTTTCTTGAAAAAAATTAAAAAATAACATAAGTTGTTTGTGAATCCAAATAGATATATAAACTTTGCATAAAAATTATTTGGAATTTTGTACAGAATCCAGAAAAAAAAATTTAAAACCCTTTTTAAACGCATTGGGATTTTGGGTAATTCAATAAGAAAAGTGGTATTCTTTTCAATTTGCTTATTAAAGGATAAGCTTATGCGTTGTATACTAAAAATACTATTGTTTGTTTCATTTCTATTAACTTAAACAAAAATAACAATTTTAGTTCTTCATAAAATTCTTACTTCAAATAACAGTCCACTAATATTTTATATAAAAATAGTGAATCTTAATGCTGTACTATATTCTTAGATACCAGATACTTATGAAAGATGTTTAAACCTTTGCCAAAAATACAACATAAAACAGGCTACCTCCAGCCAAAGAGTACAAATGCCAAAAACTAGTGCCAAAATATGGTTATGTAACCAAGATTAATGTTTTTGTTATGTATGTTTTTGTGTGTATTATCGTATCAAAAAGTTATAGCCAATTTGTTAGAACATTGTGCTCTTAAAATCTCCTATAAATTGCTTAAGTATAAAAATTATTACCTGTTTGTGTCTTAAGTCTTTTGTTTGGTAAATACATTGCAATTTTTTTAAATTATTTATTTTATAAAAAATATTATTATTTAGTTAAATTCTTGAACTCAATTACTTACTTAAAAAGCATTTGCTCTTGCACTTAAAGTTGTTGACACATTTCTCTCAAACCAGCAACAGCAGCATTCAGTAGCAACGTCAACAAATACAACAAGTTGTGATTATTTTCTTTTTTATTTACTTAAAATTGCGTTAAAAACAGGATTGTTTCTTTGGGTTTCTTCCAAGAGTAAACAATGACGGTAAATATTAGAAACAAATAATTATTAACACGTTTTGTAATTTTTCTTTCTAATATTTTTGCAATTTTTTATTTTCTAACACTTTATTTGTAAACACAAAATCAATATGAACAAAATTTCCCAAACAAGTCAATCAACCAGCTGATTTTGATGACTATGACTAGTTATTTGTTAGACAGTTAGAAAAAATGTATACTTTTTGTAATAATTTTCATTTCTTTTCTTTTTTTGTTATTTTAAGGCACAATTGCAAGACTTTTTAAACTCACGCATTAAGAGCTGTAATTATATTTTCATGCAATATTTTCTTTAAAAATTATTTCTTCAAAATTTATTAAGTGTAAAAATAATACATTAGAAATGTTATATTTTTGTTAAATGTTGCAACACGTTTTGTTAAAATAAAACACAACAATATTCGCACAATAATTATTTGTAGTAATTAGGTCAGTAAAGCAAGTAATTATTACACCTTCTATTTTTTACTTCAAAATATTTTTAACTAATTTCTTTACTTCGTTTTATTTCAATAATTTCTTTTTCTTAATTTTCTTTAAATTATTTTCTTCAGAAATTTTTCGTTAAATTTTTAAAAAATTTTTTCCATCACCATCCTAAATTATAAATCCGTGTTTTCTTTAAGCTGTCCCGTTTAAAACTGTTTTATGCCATCAAGCATCTTTGTAAAACTAACTTAGTGAAAACAAAAACTACAAAAACATTACAATAAATATAATAAAAACTTTAAAGAAATAAACCCCCCATTTACTCTGCGGTACTTGCATTATTTACGTTTCCAACTCATACATGTTGGTTTGGAACATGTTTGATGTGTGTGTTTTATTTATGGCTTTTGGCGGTATTTCTTAATCGTCGTAATAATAAAGCATGCTTTTTGCCGATTTTTGAATATCTTTCAAAAGTTTGTTTGTACGTATTTTCAAATCTTTATTATTTTTATTGTTGTTGCTTTTACCAAAGAATTGTGTGAGAGGTGTGTGTTTTAATGTTGTATATATTTTTGTTAAAACGTTTATTTAATACTAAAATAAATAATTTACAAATAAGAAATCTTTTTAAGCGATTTAATGGTGAAGAATATTTTCTAAAATCTATTGAATTACATTTTACCTAATGTTCTGTTCCAGAAATTCGCTTCTTTTAGGTCCCAAACAAGCCCCTTCCAAAAACCACTTTAAAGGGCATAAATCTCACATATATGTTGGTTTTATAATAATGATTGATTAAATTAACATAAATATAAACAAAAATCGATGTGGAAAATTATACAAGAGCTGGTCCATAATTTCCTTTTAACCTCCTACAAGAATTCATTTTAAAGACATCAATTTCACATAAATGTTAGTTTCTCAATAATGTACTGCACACTTAAGAAAAATCAGAAATTAAATGATACGATGATCATTCATTACTTGTTTGTAACTACCATTTATAACCAACATTATGGTGTAGGGTATTACATAGTTTAAATGAACAGCTTGGCGAATGGTTATAATGAAAACTAAATTGACTTAGAAAATAATTCTGGGTTGATCGATACTAAGAACCGGATTCCTCCCTTAAAGAAAACTTCTCTACTTTGACGTAAATAAGGAATTAAGCCGAAACTCCCTCCTATTAAAAATTGTCTCGGATAGCCAACTTCTGTATTGATTTGATACCGATCATTGAGTCATTTTCACCAAATTTAGCATCATATACAGTATTGTTCATAATAGTGGTGAATCTTAATTTATCACTCTGTATTCAACTGAAGTATGGTCTACCAAAGACAAGGGGTGACAGTGCTTCGTTTTAAACATGTTTTGCTGATAGTGTAATTAGTACTTTAATAGAGATCCAAACAAAAGTGAACCATTTTATTTATCAAGGACTTTTACTTATTAGGGACTAGTTATTAGCTTGTTGGATCCAATTTAAATCCAAAAGATGATTTATTTGTTATATAAAAAGAGACAGCGTTGGACGATCTTTCAGAATGCTAAAAAATCTCTATTAAATGGACATTCTATTACCAAATTTTTATACCTTTAACCTGATTAGGTCAGAAGAGTATATAAGTTCTTTCCGTTTATAATTTCAACATTTTTCGACATGAGAAAAGAAAATAATTGAGCCCGTATGTCCATCCGCCCTTATTAAACTTAATTTTTTTCATAGATAGATTTCAATAAATTTATCAAATTTATGAGCTGAAGACATGGACCATTAGTTCCTGAGTTCTATGCAAAAATATATTTTTCCATATTATGAACGCCATATGGGAACTGTGGACTGGTTGATGCAAATTTCCCGAATTTAATCTTTTTTATTTTTCAAAATCGGTTCATAAACCGCCGAGATATGGTGAATTATTTCTTTAGAAATTTAATCCCATGTGTTTTTTGTTGTTTATAACTATAGGAAAACAACAACGTTTAAAATAATGTTTATGAGATTTTGGACGTATTATTATTGTTAATGGGTCAGAAAGACAAAAAATCGATTAGGCCATTAGTGTCCAAGATATGAGCGAAAACTTATTCTGACGGTCCTGGGCAGCTACGGACCTAGTTGCCAAGCAGAAAAATTACTATTTTTTCCACGAATGTTGTTTTTTCAAAATTTTCTAATCGGTTCATAAATAGTCGAGATAATGAACAGTTCTTTATCTTCCTTGTAGTTGTTGATGGATATATAATTGAAAACAATAACAATGTAAGGCAAAGAATGTTTTCGACTTTTTGAGCGTTCTATATAGGCATAATTATTGTACTAGAAGATCGGAAGGAATTAGGATAAATTTTGAGTTGAAATATCACAGTAATCGGTCCATTAGTTTCTGGGGCAAAAGCGCATTTTCTGATATGAAAAAAAGCAAAGGTGAAGGGTATAGAAAATTCCGCACGGCCGAATTTAACACTTTAAATTATTAAATATTAAAACCTGCCTCAACATTTTGTAGTGAATTTCAAAGTCCAAATATATTTTTTCAAATTATTTTTTTTTTATATTCCAATTATTGACCAGTTATGCTTAATGTCGCAAAAATGAATTTTGCTACGTCATTTATTGAGATTTTTCCAAAATGGTTACAAGTATTTTACAGGTTTAATTTATTTAATTTTTTTCTTGTTATTTCAGTCTTAAACAAAATTTTCCAATAATTCAAATTTCTTGCATGACTACATTCCATCACCATAAAAATGTGTAAATGTAACAGGGGGATTTTCTCAAGTTTTCCCAGAAATGGACAATTTTATTTAAATTAAAAAAGAAAATGAAAATTATCCAACAGAAATAAAAAAGATAATAGATACAATTTTATTTCAAAGATTTTTAACCTTTGACCCAAATTCAGATAAGTTTATTTTAATATTGTAATAACCTTGACCTAAAAAAACACTATAACTCTACAAATAAATGAATGCAACTTATTTAACATCAATCTGCTGCAGTATAAAATGCGTAGTTTTAATGACAATTGGTCTGTTATATATCAGATAAATATCAAGACAAGGTCGTTTACAATGAACCGGTTAATTTGTAAATTTATACAGTCCACAGTTACAATCAAAATTATACCAATTCCAACTACTTTTATAATTTTTTTCGATTGTATTTTTAATAATTTCTGTTACATAATAAAATATAATTTCTTTAAGATGCTTGACAATTGGAAATAATTGAATTAAATACATTAATAATGAATTAATGCTTCAAACAAAATAATGAGTTCAATTGAATTGTGTTGTAGAAAAATACTTAAAATTGATTGCCGTTAGGTTATCGATCATTACTATTGATTGTACAAGAAATGGAAACTAAAAATGGCGATCACAATATTTGATTAATTTTATATGGAAGTATGTAACGCTCATTTGCTGCAAAATAGTCATAACTCAATAATTTAACCTTTTCAGAAGAAAAAATATGTTTTTAGCAAAAATATGAATATATTTTTTTTATAATTTTTAAATGTACTTAATGCTTTTTTAATCTTGTAGAGATATTGTAATATAAACAATTTTTCAGTCGATATGCTTCTAGAATAACGCTTTATTTTAAGCAATAATTTATGTAATTAATCCTGTCTAATATATATGGATAATTCGTTCACAAAATTTATTCGGTTCTTATCGACTTATGATATTAAGTCGAAATATGTGTTTTTTCAGTTATAACGATTTTGTAAAAAATGAGAAATATCTAAAACATGGTTCTGTTAAAATATGGAATATTGTCAGTTGAGACGATTTAGCCTGTCTGTCTATATGATAAAATGTGAAAATGGGCCCTTAAAAGATCTTTTTTATGTTGCATAGTGAATGACAAGCACGTTACCTGTTTAAACGTGTTTTTATAATAAATTAATGTGAATGTTATAATTTGCTTTTCGTCTTGTATGCTTGATAAACTTTATTTCAAATTTTTGTGGATGTAAAGTTCCAGCTTCTGTAAAAAAGTGTTATATTTATATTAGAAGTCATATTTAAAAAATTTTTTTTCCTTTTCATTAATGTTTACATTTATCACATATACAGTCTGTCCACAATAAGTTTACACGTTGAAGTTAAATCTTAAGATTAATAAAAACACACCGACGATCTATATCGAATTTTATTCGGTGCTCCATGTGAGTACACTTTATTAGATGCAACCGTTTTAGACAATAATTTATTAAAAAAAATTAATTTATGTTGCAATGCTGTTCGCTATACTCTACACCATCATGGCTGATTGGGGTATTTTGCTCAGAATCATTTTCTGCTGTCTGTCCGTCTGGTCACCCATGTTCTCTGGGGAAAAGTTTCGGATTTCATCGAAGGCAGCAGGAGATATGCTAAAAATTTAAACAGCTTATCTGATCGGCCTAAATTTTACTATATAAGGCACATTCCTGGAATATCGTTTTAAACTGATAGAACTCTTAAATATAGCACAATTACATTTCAATAAATTTAATTAACATCATTCTCACTTGTCTATAGTTAATATAGTAATTTGTGGTGAAGGGTATTGAATATTGATCAGCCGAATATACCTCTATAAACATTTTATTATTTCGAACCTGTGTCCATCTTTGTCTAAGAACTGTTAGGAGTTTATAGTTAAATTTTTCGAACAGTTTGTGCAAAGTCGAATTGTGATCTTTAATGAAACTGTTCTTTCATTGTCATTAAATTATCTTATAGATGTAATTATTTTGCGGAGATCGAATAATCAAGCTCAGTCAGTAAATATTTAAATATAATACTCAATTTCCACTTTAATTAAATTTAAACTAGGGTTTCTTTTTTCCCGGTTCTTGTTTTTTTTTTTTTTGTTCTTGGAAATTTTAGGAAAAAATATTTCATTCCCGGGAATAAATTAGAATATCATATATCTCTAAAACTGATATTTTAATACTTTTGTAATGAAAAAATGTTTAAATTATAGTTATAATAAATATGAATTCCATATTCGGCACTGCCAAATCTGCAGTATTCTCCATTCTTGAAATTAGAGTCGAAGATTAATATCTTGCTGATTTTATTAAAATAATTTTATATTACATTTACGCCAAATTCAAAATTATTTTAGCCGAATTCCATTAATATACTTTGATTTAAAAATTTTATTAACATAAATTCCTTTTTAAAAAAAGGAGAATATAAGAGCCGATATTCAAGAAATTTTTATATTTAAGGCAACTGAAAAAAATTTAAGAATTACTCTCTTTTCAGGGATGGGACCGCATTTAAACAGGGTCCAAGTTAGATATAGGGTTATTTTCATTTATTTCAATAAAATGCGATCTATATTGCACACTGATATTCTATTAATCCAATATAAGTAAGTTTGGTATGATATAGTACGATTGAATACTGTCTCAGATGTCAGTCTATAAGTATTTATAAGAGATATATAGCAGTATATAAATAAGAAACGGCTTAGAATAGTAACAAAAAATCTGGACAAATTTCATTTAATCTTACGGATACAATCTATCTTCTTCATTTGAAATACTTTAAGAAAATTCCCGATGAAAGTTTCCCGGGATCGTTTTTCCTTGGAAAATCTCTAAATTAAACTTTATTATATTTAGTATAACATAAAAACTATCTAACATACATTTTAAAATATATTAATGGCAACTAAAAAAGTAGTTTTAACTGAAATGCACTTTCTTACATTTCAAACATCTTCAAACAAAATATTAACAATTTATTTAAAGATTCAAGTCATTTTTCTTAAAAGTACATCTGTCGACAGTAAAATACATTAAATATTTTTCCTTAATAAAATTAAATGAATGAACAGAGTTTTTCATCATAAAAACTCTAAAAACCAGCAATAAAATGGACAAAAGAAGAAAATAAACATTTATTGTAAATAATGATAGTTTGAGAGAAATAGCCGAAAGGCAAAACAGGGAACGTCTAGGAAGAGTTGTAGAAAAAAACTTAAATTAGTAAATTTTTATTAAAAAAGAGCTGTTAAGGCCTTTTGAAAAAATCATATATTTTTGTGTAAAAAAAACAAAAAGTAACTAAAATCATAATAAACAGTTTAAATCCAAAAGGGGTCTTATGACTTTTTAAACTTTAATGTAACAAAAAAAGTAAGAAAAGAAAAAAGCAACAATAATAATGTTAATTTAATGTTTCCACCTTAAATAAAGTATTTGAAACTAAAATTAGCATTTAGAGTTGTGTTTGTCATTTGAAACACTAAAAACTGACATTTTGAACTTTTTTCTAATTTGGAGGTTTAATGTGTAATAAAATTAAAATAACGCCAAATAATCCTAACAAAAATTTAGTTTTTTTTCGGAAGATTGGATTATTTGAAGGTATTAACGGTAACGAATATTTTAAATTATTTCCTTAATTTTATTGGTATATAATTCTTGGCCGATACACCAAGAGCGCGGATTATTGGAGGGTGGATTAACCGTGGCACAAATCGTAGTCAGTACATAATCAATACCTTAAAGAAGTATTCTTCTCGAAGTGCCTTTTTTTAAAATTTGCGATAGATGGTCATGTGGAACCTTGAAAGCGATACCTGTGGGGACTTGTTTCTACACAGATGGTTCTAAACACAGGGATATGGCATTTGGTGAACTATAATCAGTTTTTCTGAAGAATGTTTGTATGATAAGGGAGAATTTGATCTGGAAAAAGGCGATTATGGCAAAAATGGCAATAAAGAATGTAACTTCAATAAAAAACAAATAAAGCCATTTTTAAATTTAGCCATTAAGGCTATTTAGTTGTATAATCAGGGCTTTCAGAATCTAATTTCGATCAACTTACTTAAAACCAGGCCAGGGTTATGATCCGTGGCGACACATGGAATAAATAGGAACAACTATACAGAGGGTAATATCACTCAAATGCTTTGGAGAGATTCAAACGAGAAGAACACCTAGAATATACTCAGAATTAATAAAGGTCATTCATGGCTATAGAAGACATGTGCAGGCCTTGTGGAGAGAACATCAAGACAATAGAACTCTTTAAATGTCATAGTCCAGCTTTTGCAACTTCAAACAGAAGATATACTCACTTATAAGGAAACGACTGGAGGAAACTGAGTGTATACATTAATGATAGTGAATTCCTTTGAATGAACGATTTGTAATTATGATTAGTGCACAACAGGCCATGGTATTGGCTATTGAGTATACCGATGGCGTAAGGCCATAGATGATCGTCTTCTTCTCAAAACACCCTAATTTAATTTTCAAAATTACTATAAAAACACTAATTTTGATTAAAATAAAAATGTGCACCCTCTGAGGGATAAATCCAGATTTGGAAAGAACAAGAAAATGTGGGCGAAACTACTCGGATATAATAAATATTGTATCCAGCTATGATATCTGACAGTCGATACATTTGAGACAAAAATTTGGGCCGACTTATTCAAATTTTTAAAATTTGTGAGTCTGTGTGAAATGAGTAGTCATTTTGAAGAAAATTTCTTGAAATTACTTTATGTGTGGATGCATCTCATCTGGTTCCTTCTTTTCTTTAGTGATTAGTTCAAAAATGTGCTCCCTATTCCATTTTAAACGAAACACTCATCTGCAAAAGCATTAACAGGGCTCTGTTAACTTGTGTGGTCTGCGTCTAGGGTTATAAATTTGCAATTTATCTTCACACAGCTAAGCAATTAGAATTACATTTCTATGTTAACTGGTTCAAAAAAAGAATTTTGGGTGCCAAAAACATAGCACAATTTAATTTCTAATTAATCGAATTTCCAAAAAGTACCATATACCTGTGCAGGTTAGATTTTCAGTCCAGGCATATACTTCTTACACAATTATTTGATGTCTATGGAAGCATTAGAACTTGAAGACTTCTGGTATTTAAAGCAAATATTTAACATTTAATGTTAAAATTTGTAAAGAACTATTTTTTTTTTGGAAATATAAGTGGTATTTAAACTTTAATAAAGTTGAGACGAATAATGATAAGTATTTCAAATTTCAATACTTTGTATTATAAAATTAGAGAATTAACATAAAGTAATTAAAATATTTTCTCTTTTCCATGAGAAAATACCAATTTACGGTTTTTGAATAATTTTTTATTCTTGAAGTGATCAAATCTTTCAAAGAGCTTAATTAAGAGCTTAAAAGAGTTTTATTTATTGCTCTTTGAACAAGAGCTTAATTGTAAAAATGATATAAATCAGAAAGATAAAAATCAAAAAAAAAAAACTTAATCGAAAAAAGAATTTTAAAGTTAATAATTCATAAAATTGAATATACATTTTTGTGTGTTTTTATTATTGTTTTTTTAATATAAAACAACAACAGTAAATTTTATATCGAAAATATTTTTTTTCTTTTTTTTCCTTTCAATCATTTCGCAATTTAAAGAGTCTAAAAATAATCATCTTCTAAGAAATAAGAGTGAAACCTAAAATAAGAGTAAAATATTTTTCTCGATTTTGCTCTAAGCAAAGATTAAAGTTTAATCGAAAAAAGAGTTTTATTATTTCAATCTTCTCAAAGAAGAGTAAAAATAAAGATCATTTTTAAATAGAGATTTTGCGAGTTATTCGGTTCTCTGGAAAATACCCAAAACCTCAATCCGCATATATCATAACTATAAGTTAAGAACTTCAAAAAAGAACATTAAAAGGACCTTTCGGCAGATATACTTTTTGATTCTTTACCTTATATTTGTAACTATATATTAAGTATAATTTTAAAATAATTATTGTTTATTACTTACATACATTTTTTAACTGACCACCTAACTCTTCTTATACCTATAAATTATAAAGTTCATAATAAAAAATGGTTTTATCTGTAAATAAATGTTGCCACCTTTTTGGAAAAAAAATCCCAAAAAATATATTTTAAATCTCTAACATTAGATTAGGCCCTTCTAAATCAACTTGTATACACATATCCGAGGAAGCCAACTTTGGTATGCCACAGGCTATACCCCTGATCAGTAGGGTTCTATATTCACCTAAGTGAAAAATACCTCAGCTCTAACCATGTGGAATTCCATTAAGACATCCGTTACGGAATTATTTCCAAAAAAATAGAATTACTATGGGTCGGTTATTTTATGTACTTTGGAATTTCTTGTATGTTTTTGTTTTAAAATTAAGAAGATTTTTATATAATTAAAATATAATCTAAAATTATTAGTAGTTTTATCGAAATTTAATTTACAATCTTTTATTTGAAATCAAAAATTCCAATATCAAATTAATTAGAGCTTCCGTTAAACAATTCCAATCATTTTTGCAAAATGAACTTAAATTAGTTCAACAATAATTTGTTAATCAAACAAATTCACATCTTCAAATCCAAAACAAATCGATAGTTATTGAACACAAACGGAGATGAAACCGCCGATTACAACATGTAACAACAACACATACTAATTTCACACATAAATATAAAATGATGATGTTACCGGTACACAAGCTGGCAATATGAATACAAAACCCAATAACCTTGACACATATCGGTTTTAACATAAACCTGACAGTAAATACTCACTCACACTCAGCTGCCAATTCAAGAAAAAAAGAAGAAGTGGCAGTAAATAAATACAAATGATATTTAAAGAGAAATATATGTATGAGTATTTGTGACCAACAACAGAAATTATGTCAAAATGTTAATGACCAAAAAATCGTAGCAATACTCAAAAAATATTATAATATAAATATATATCAATAAAATTAATACAAAATTATTATATATGTATGATGATGTGTATTTTATAGTTTTTGGTTTGGTCTACGTGCGTTTGGCATTTAATGAAAAATTAATTTATACTCACAATCAGTCAATAGACAGACAACGCTGCTAATTTCATTCAGTGTAGTTAACAATTTGTAATAGACTGAAGTGTTAACATTCACATGTGAATACAATTGGTAAATCATTTACAATGAAATAAACAATAATAATGGTGGGATTCATTTTATGACCAAACTTATCAAACTTTAGATTTTATGGGTTTTTTCTTTATTCCCCATTGTAATATTACAACAATTTATACATTATAGACCAAATAAATGGAATTGAAATTAAATGAAGTGTTTGAATCTTATCTGCTAATCTAGGTGCTACTGAAAATGAAAAATTCAATTAGAATAAATGCTTTTAATTGGAGCCATTTTAAAGTCTTAAAATATTAAAATGTAGAATTAAAACTTTCCCTACAACAATTTTCAAAGAAATCCAAAGGTTTATAAAATTCAAGAAAGCTAAATATCTCGTTGAATACATTATCATACAGTGGGGCAAAAACAAAATATTTTTGGAAATTAATATCAAATGGCCGTAAGTCAATCTCCATAGCTCAATTTTGTTTTTGATGATTTTTGGATTCGTTATCTATTTCTAGTACTTAGGATCCTTCCATTTTAAGATGCTCAAATATTACAAACTGAAGCCCTACTAAACCGTGTTATTTTTCGCGACCGGACTTAAAATAGCCCAATTGAAAATGATAAATAAACATACGCACTTAATCATTTTTTCTTAGCAAATCAGAAGGTTAAAGTCTTACGGCGCAATACCCATAACCAGTATTGCTAATTTGGAGATTTTTCGCTAATTCTGACGATTGCCCATCGATTGCGGAAATTCTAGTGTAAGAGAAAATTGGCAACACTGCCCATTACTCTATATCACTGAGACATCATATAATATTATTTTGCGAACAAATCATCTTTATACTATTGTGGCATTATTTAATAAATTTTATTCGTTCTGTTAATAACCTCCAACACCAACACTTGGGTTGCAGAAATCATCTAAAACTCCATAGTATAAGTATGGAATCATCTTAAACTCCATAAATAATACATATATTTTTGCATCAAATTAAAATCTATATCGATTTAACCATGTCCTTTAATCAGTCTGTTGGTCGGTCCCATAAAAAAGTAATAGATCCATATATGAGACAATCTCAAAACGCTTAAAAAACGTCTCTTAATTTGTTCGAAAAAATAATTGGATTTTCTTCTTAAATGCTCATGATTTTTGGAGCGTTAGAATTTGGCAAATTATATCAACGCCTTAGATCACTCTATTTTTAGGCAGAGTATGACAAGATTCTTATAGTGGTAACTGATTACTTTAACTACAGTACTACAGTTCCGAACTGACACTCGCTACAGATAATGGAAACCAATTAACTGGGGAAAGACACTCACTTTATATAAAATTATTTGTCGATATATATGGAACTTGTATACATAGCTCGACATCTTTAGAAAATAGTAGGATATGAAAACTTTTTGGTAGAATCTATATTTAAAGTCTTACGAAATTAGAAATTTAGTTACAATAACTTGCCAATGCTACTTTTTCGGGAAATCATATAAGGAGATCGGGGGAACATGGAGCAAATATTAAAATGTTTGTAATTTGATATTTAAGACCATTTGATTTATTATAAAATAAGTAAGGGTGTTATGATCGGTTGGAACCTATAATATTCTATATCGTCATGATGCTAACATGTTTAACGCTGTATAGAATATTATTTCTACAACATTGTTTGCGATTTTTGCACTTAATCTGATTTTGATCTATATAAGAACAATAATTAATATTATTAACTAATAATTAATTAATACAACTTTTTCTATACCTGTTAGTTTTTTAACTTTGCTTTAACTTAAAATCCGAAGCCTGGAGGACCTAAAATATTGGACCGATCACAACCAACGTTTGTTGTTTATAAGGTTTACATGGACAGACATCGTTAAATCGACTTATAAAATATCTCGAAATGACTTCGGAGGTTAAGAGCATAAAATCAAAAATCTACGATTGATTTTTTCACTTCTTACATAAAAAATATCATTTATATAAAATAAAGGACTTAATGCGTACTATATGAGCAAAAACTTCATAGGTAAGAGTTGGAGTCTAAGACCGAAGAAGATAAACTGGGTTTACACATGGTTTTGAAGGCGAGCAATAAGGACATTCTGTAAAAAGTTTAGCATTGTGCTTCAGTTGGGAGGACAAGTGCTAAAAGGAGTCCGATGCAGGCGGTCTTTAATGTAATCCTAAATCCACTGCCATTAGAGTGGTACTTGAGGGGAGCTTTCAAATTCATGTAGGGTAGGACACACGAAAGTACTGCGGGAAATTGACTAAGTTTAGGAATTAGTAGGGCTACTGAGTTGATCATGAAGCACGTTCCTGTAAACTCCAGCATAACAATCTATGTTGATAGTGCACTGAAGACTTTGAAGGGACATTTGGTCAAGTCGCATCTTGTCTGAAGGTGCAAGAGACTACTTAGTAGTCTCATGTAGGTAGGTGATGATGTGCTGGCAAGGCCACTTATTAGCCTTTTCTTTGGTGAGTTTAATAGAAGACTTCAGACTAATGTGAATAATGCATGGCGTTAAAGGTGTGACTGTAGAGTGGCTAGGACCTTATGGCCACAGCTTAACTCATGAGGCACAGACTTAACGGGAGTAATTCCTTACTCCCGTTAAGGTACTCCGAAAACTGCAGGATGTGTGGCGAGCAGAGGAGACAACGAAGCATATTTGTTGCCACTGTCCAAATCTGCAGTGCCGTAGACTCCTCGTTCCTTCGATTGGTCGATATCCATGGTTATAGATTGTTCGTGAATAGTATTGAGTAGCTAGAAGTGGATGTATTTCTTTAAGGTTTCCTAATTCTTTACTGTCTTATTTCTTCTTTTTATTTTTTTCTATTTTATTACAGTATTTAGAAAGGATCCTAACCTAAATAAAATATTTATGCTCTCTTCAGCAATTAAATTTAAGTCATTGTAGCAAAATATTTTATCGCTAAATGTACTTTTTTAATAATTAAATACTTTTTTATTAATTTCTCATGCTATTAAGCATAAATTTATGCCTCATTTAATTGAATGAGGAAAGAAGAGATTATGACTTGAATATTTTCCACCATCAATCGTAATAATTATAATTAGTGTAATATAAATTTCAAATACAATTTTTGTGTATTTAATTAATTAATTTTTATATACAAATAAACATTCATTACATGAATATTATGAACATTTAAAATTGTGAAAAATTAAAATCTGAGAAAAAAATACATAAAAATGGCACATCTTGAAGAAAAAATCAAACACGAAGAGATTTTTCTTATATGTGACACATCTTGTGGAAACATCATTATTTCTGTTATTTTGTCTCTATCAGAGATGGAAAAAATTCAATTTGAAAATGCAATTGTTTTTTTAGTTTTTTCACTTTTCCGGTGCTGTGAAATTCCATTGTTACTTTAGTTTTTCTTACACAAAAATTGGCTTCAATTTCAAAATCTGTTTTTTATGGAGACGTTAAATAAGATGATATGAATTGTAGTTGTTGGCAAGTCTTTTACTAACTCTTTACCTTTGTTAGTGTCATGCAAATATTTGATTTTGTAACAGATGAAAAATATATTCAACAGATACAAGATTTAAGCATTTGTTATGTTCACTAGTTGGTAGCATTCAAATAAGAGCTTTTAAGACGATATTTGTGTTATTAACTTAGGAAATATTTCTAAATTTTGTTCAAAATGTTAGTTAATAGTTTGTTTTAATAAGTTGTAATTGGTGTCTTTAACTCATCTGTTGTAATGTAATAAAAGTACGAGTAAATATTTAAATGTATTGTAAATGTCTTAAATACTATTTTAAAGTTTTTTTTATGATTTTAAATATTTCCTTATTCAATTAGTTCCCATAATGAGCTCTTCATCCGAAAATGTAACTTATGAAATTATTGCGATTTAACAGTTTAATTTTTTTACCATGTTTAGAGATCTTTATATATCAATCAAGTCAATCAAGATTGTGGTCTTGTGTCTGGTTTAATGTTCTGGTAATTTATATTTGCTCTCTTTGCTTCTCTTGGTGTAGTGACATCATACTTGCGACTTTTTGCTCTGAAGATTATCGTAATACATCCATATTTTATTGTCAATAACAATATGTCACTAAAATGGCTAATTGTTGTAATATTTTCAATATTTTGCAAAGCTAAATCGCCTTCCATTTATGTGGAGTAAAATTTTCTTAATTTTGAACAAGAGACTCTTTTACGACTGAAGTCTTTTATTTCTCTATCGAATTCATCACTTTTGAATCGAGTAAAACATCGTTAGGAAAGAAAATGCAATTTAGAGAACACTGAAGGTCTGTAAAGAATTATATTTTGAAATTGTCAAAAGGTTTTCCTAAAGTTATATATTTAAAAATCTAATATTACCAAATAAAAAGAGAAGATTCTGAAGAATGCAACAGAGATCAGAAAATAGTTTTGTTTTCATAACTTGAGGCAACATAAGTGTCAAAACCTTAGTGGCCTGAACATGTTGTCACAACGTTCAGGAAAGGACCTTCGTCTCAGAGAGAAGAGTCAAAATACATAAAGAAATCAGAGAATTATTTCCTCATCTTGATCATTTCTAAAACCTGAAATTATTGCTTAAGTGTTTTGCAGTTACACTTTTCATGTGAGTTGTACTCAATATGATGCGTCTAATTTAATATTAGATCTATTTTCCACACTTTTCTTTGCTTGCGATACACTCTATATTTAAAAAGTAGGTTTTTCTGTTCTTCCATCGGTGTCTTCAGTATTTAAAAAAACAATCAAGGTTCTGTTATTTTTTGAATCCTCAAGAACTGAAATAGTTTGAGATCCATATGCTATTCACTACAGATTTCGAGATTTTATATTGTATACCTACACTAGCCACGTACATCATTGTGTGAGTTTGCATAAGATGAATGTAAGGTAAAAAAAATTACTAACTACCATTCGACTCAGAAACACTTTCTGAGTCGATTAAATAAATCGGTCTGTTGCAAACACTCAGTTTTAGAAGATAATATGAAATTTGATATTGAAATCAGTGATGATCGGTCTAAATATTCAAAAAGCTCCCTAAAAATTCCCAAAAAATGGGATATAAAATTAATTTAGTACAAATAAGTTTTATTAGTCAAAATCTACATGAGGAAGTTCTAATATTTCAACATTAATATGTCGTATATTAATCAGAAAATTCCGACAGTCCATTTTGAATGCATTGTTTTCTATAGCGATATTTTTCCATTCTTATTTTTCATGCGAATACCATGGTAATGATTTTTTGATCTTAACCGACTATTATCTCTAGTTGGTTCCTAAGATACCCGACTTCCGATACTATATCAACCAAAAAGTTTATGAAAAAATTAACAAATTCACGTATGCTTATAGGCGTTGACTTCATTTTCTGAATCATACATTTCAGATACCATAAATTTACACGCCTTCTTTTTTGACTCAAGAGTTGAAGCCTTTTGATCACTTCAAGCATTGTTAATGCGCACTGAGCTCTTTGATTTGAGCATTCTTCAGTTGAATTTTGATATTCTAATTAGTTCAGATTGATCAGTTATTAAGTGATTCTCTAGTAAAAGCTGTTATCGCAATATTAGTAAGATTGTTCAACTGGACAAATTAACTGAGGTGAGAAATATAAATTTCAATGTCAGAGTAAATCAAGTTGAATATCAGTTTTGTACGAAATATTCCCTGTGTCATATAGCACGTAAATTTTTTTTAAATCGATTAGTGGCAACTTTTAATTTATCACGTGTAAACATACAGCTGCGGTCAAAATAATAGCACCACAAACATACGTCTTCTTTAATTCATTATCTTTCTTTAAATTATTTTTTTTCTAGAAGTATTGAAAATTTTAGTCAAAATAATAGCACTACCCGATTTCAACTATAACAAAAAGCCAAAAATAAATAATTGTTCTTAAATTTTTTAGTAATATTTTATCGAATTGAGCTCACTTTTTATACTTAGTATTTTCTTGTATTCCCTTCTTGGTTATAACAGCCAATTATTGCCTTCCCATTGAATTTACTACATTCTGGCACTTTTCCAGGATAATAGAGTTCCATGCCTGCTCTACCGATCGCTATTATTGGTAGGTTTTAAAAACGACCTCTTGTTTTATACGTATGTCCACAAATTATCGATTGGATTTACATCGGGGGACTTGGCAGGACATTTCATCCACTGAAACCACTTTTATCTATTTTGCTGGTGTGTTTTGGGTTTTTGGCTTGTTGCATGGACTAAATGAGTGGCATTACACAAAAGCATTAATTCTTCTAATATTTTCACATATTCTGACACATAAATAACAATTTTAATACGGTAATTTGTCCAACAGCACTGTACGAAAAGCACTTCCATACTATAATACTAGAGCCGTCGAATTTGAAAGATTTTGTTGAAAATTTTTGATTATATTCCTTAGTAGGGGACCTCTTTAAAAATAAAATTATTTTAAACTAATCGGTCCATAAAATACTGCTCCCCTTTGTCAATAAGCCAAACCAAATAAGTTTTAGCAAACTTTAATCTATTTAAGACCTGCGGAGCAGTTAAGAGGGAGACTTTCATGCTGTACGGGCTTTCAAATTATTTTCTCTAATCCTTCTAATACAGTTTCAGTATTGACAGATTTATTTCTTTTAATGCCATTTTCTTTATTTGATGTAATATTCGACGAAACATTAAAGGCGTCGCCCCGACTCTCTGCTTTTAATTTGTAGGTTATGGTATTTGTGATAATTTTATTTTAACATCCAATAATAAAAACAATAAAAAACAACTACACAATCTTTTTTTACTAAATCTTAACACAATTGTTTTTACTGTTTGTGGTTTTTTCATATATAATAGAAATGGTGCTATTATTTTGAGAGTTCTAAATCAATATTTTGTCTTAATAATAACATTTATTGGAATACTCATGATAGTTTGAAAGAAATGCATTCATGTTCTCATGAAGAGAACTCAAATTAGCAACGAATATGTGATATGTGAGTGATGCTGTTATTTTGACCGCATCTGTATGTATGTGATTAAAAATATAATGCCAAAATAAATAAAAACATTTATTACAAAATTATTAAACATTTCCAAAAAATGAAATATATATGAAGAAAAAATTCATGCGAATCCACAAAAAAAAAGTTTAAATAATTTCTCAATCAATAATTTATTTCGTTATTTCTTTCTTTTTTACGTTACCACCACAAATAAAAGAGGAATTTAAGTGAAGTTATAGTGTTTTGGATTTTTTTGGAAGCCAACAAAAAAAAAATCACAAACAATGATTACAAATATTTGTTAACAGTATTTAACAGCAAGAAAAACAACAACAATAAAGTTATGGTAGTAGAGTAAATAGTTTGTGGCAGTAATAGAAAAATAAATGAAATAAAACAAAAACAACTATGAAAGAAAGTTATAAGAGGTGAAGGTCGACTTAAAATATACCCTTTAAATGTGGTTGGTTTTTTATACTGATGCATATTCCTATAAACGCATTTAAGTTTTTCCCTTTGTTATTTAATCTCTGTTATTCTCATCCAAAAGGAAAGTTGAAGTATTTTAATGGAATCTTTTTTTTAGTATAAACTACATTTTTTCTTATGAATCGAACTGTTGACAATGTAACTAAAATTAAATAGCGTATTATGTGTGGCAACTGGTGTCAGTTGCCATTTTGACAGACGAAGGACACAGTGTTGTTCTTCAAGTAATACTCTTTACAAAAACTATAAACGAGTTTAAACTTCAACCACCACCGTTGCTAAAATTGTATGCAAGTTTTCCATTTTTTGCCGATGGAAGCTTTCAAAAATCTCATTTGCTATTTGTCAACTGAAAATGTATAACTACAGTTGGCAATTGCCATCTATAACATAATTTTGGCAACTGACGATGCAATTGTAATCGACGTAATCGACTCATTAGTCTTGTTGTTTGCCTTATTCATGAGATCAAATGTACTTGATGATATTTTATGCGAAATATTTCTATAAACGCAGAGGTGATAAATGCAACAAATAAAATATTATAAGTTTCAGTTTCTTGTAAATAAAGTCATGTTTCTAAAGATAATATCTCAATTTTACCAAATTAACTGTCGGAAATTAGTGGAAAAAGGCAATCCTCTGTAAGGAAAAAATAATAATTTAGACCTGATTCACATTCATGTTATAGCGCGACTTGGGAAGTCAAAACGTAATCTCGATGGGGTAACGGTGTAAGCAGCATTTTTTGGAAAATTTAAAATTTGTTTTGTTCCAACAAAAATGAATAACACAATTAAAAGGAATCGCTGGAAGATGCTTTCCTCTCTTTTATAGATGAGAAAATGGATAAAGATTGCATATTACAGCAAGAGATATATGTTTCAAAGCAGTTTGAAACATGTTTCGATGAATTCACTCATATCTTTAAGTTCGGTTTAAATATAAAAATCCAGATTTTTTTAAATAAGGAGTAAGATCGAAAAATTCTTAACATACATATATGGTAATTACAATTAAATCACTAAATTAACAGGTTTATTGTTTTTAATTTTATAGGAATTATTATTACAATTCACAAAAAAATATGTTATGGATGATATACCTCTCTGCTTTTGAATCCTTAACTTTTCCTCAATATTCCCTCGAGCATCTAATGCTACAGTAGGGTATACGATAAAAAAAACCCGGAGTTTAACAACAGCAGACGTACGATCATTTCATTCATTCATTTACGTTGTAGCTTCACTGTTGGCCAAAATTTAAAAAAAGTGAAATAAATATTTCTGATTTCTATTATTGTTATTGTTTTTGTAAGTTTTTGTTAGATTACTGCAGTAATAAATACCATTCAAAAGTTATTTAGCCAAAAATTTAACAATACCACAAAAGACAGCTGGAGTATTTTTTGTTTTGATTTTTATTCACTAAATCCATTAAATGTAGTTGTGCCTTTTATCACGTACTTTTGTAACATTACGCTTTAAATGGGGTTAGGAAAAGGTGTAAATATTTATGTATAATTTTTTCTCAATTCGATCCATCCAAATTATATTAATTTCAAAATTAAAATAATACTCTGCATCGTGTTAAGGAAATTTTTAAATAATTTTTCTCTATTAAATTATTACAGTTGTTTGTGATGACATTTGTAATTTATCACCAGCACAAGTTTATTAACCCATATTTGTATTTCAAATAACATTTATCATTGTCACACTTGCAGCTAAATCCTAATTTGCAAACAAGTGCAGTGTCTAAGTAAAGTGTGTACACGAAGTAAATGTTTAAAATAAATAAAGTAAAAATGCATAAACAATAACTGATAACCTATTCTAAAGCAAAGCTTATTCCAATGAGTATTTTCTTCAAACTAAACTTACTGGACAGATTTTGCTGATATTTCGATAGGGCCATGGTGAGAGGTACCTCCCCCCCATACAAAACAAATATTGATTATCGAATATCTAGAGAAATATAACAGCGAGAGTTTTCAAATTTAGTTTTAATTAGTTCTTTAAGGAACTGTTTTACTTGACAAAATGTAGGACGCATAGAGTCAGGGTGAAAGGTAGCTCCCATAGAAAGCAAATTTTGATCATCGAATATCTAAAGAACTATAACGGCGAGAATTTTCAAATTTGGTCCCAACCAGTTCATCACCGATAGAACCAGGAGGAGGGATACCCCCATACAATGGAAATAGTGACTTTCTTGTATCTAAACAACTAAAACAGCGTAAGTTCTTAATTTTGGTTCGAAACTGTTTTACTAGACAAAATGTAGCACGGTAAGGATCAAGGGAAGAGGTAGCTCTCATGCAATGCAAATATTAAGTAAAATTTTAGAACGGACAGGGTCATTTGGCAATATTTTTTAATACACGTTGTGATTAATGGAATTTCTTGGAAGATCTTAAACTGAGGAGAATGTTTTTGCAGTTTCACCAACACATACAACATAGGATGGACATGAAGTGCCAGCGGTTCTGATCCATTGTATAGAACTATGCTCCGGGGATATGTTCAATTCCGGCTTTCCTAAGGTGATTAAATCCAAAACAGTCCTGAGGTAACACCAGCCCTTAAAATAGTGGCATATTGTTCCGATACACTGTACAGTTCTGCAGTACGGGTTTTTGTTCAATACGAATCAAGAAGATGGAGACCAACAATACGGGAGATATTATTCAAAATAATTCTTCCTGTTGTTGGGATGACAACCTTTGACCGATGAATTTTAATTTATACCAAAAACGTCGACTGTCGTGGGAATGTCACAGCGTTATATCTTGTTGACTCAACGAAATGAAATCCAAATTAATTAACTTTATAAACCTTAAGATACAATATTTTAAAGTCAAACTGTACAGCATTAAATTCGTAATAAAGTTAAATATACTGCAATAAAGGAATTTCTTCAATTAGAGGCAACGTAACGCATTACTATTTTTATTCTAAAATAAATTGATACGAATATTTGTGTGAAAGAAATCTAACAAATATTCGCATATATACACGTTTTCAAAAATTTTCGAATATTTTTCATATTTTATACATTCAATTCTAGAGTCTAGACTTGAGGAAATGAAAATATTAAATATTTAATTAAAGCTTAATAAAAACACGATCGCTTTGAAACCAACTGATATAAATATTTGCAAATCCCAATTTAAAAGTCATTTGTAATTTATATTATTTCGAAGTAAAATGTATTACATTGGAGCTGATATTTCGAATAGTCAAACATGTGCCGCACAGAGTTCTATACCCAGTACAGGTGTCGTAAGTTCACTAGTTGCCTTATTGGTGCAAAGTTTATATTCAGCTGAGTGTAATATATCCAGAACCGATAATTGGCCACCCGATTATGCAGAAACGGCTTTAAAAAATGGTTTAGGTGCTTATGATTTTGTGGTAGTAGGAGCTGGTTCGGCTGGTTCAGTGGTGGCTAGTCGTTTAAGTGAAAATCCCAATTGGAATGTTTTAGTTTTAGAGGCTGGTGGAGATCCCCCACCAGAATCCGAGGTATAATTCAAATATAAAATTTGTAAAGACTTTAAAAAAACCCTACTTTTTGAAAGGTTCCCAATTTATATTTTGGCTTGCAGTTTACGAATTATACTTATACTTACTTTACGGTACCTAATTATCGTACCTGTAGAGCTGCTAAAGGTAATAGATGTCATTGGTCTCGTGGAAAAATGCTTGGTGGTAGTGGTGCCATCAATGGCATGGTTTATGTCAAAGGTAATCGTTTTGATTACGATCGCTGGTTAGAGAAAGGAAATATCGGTTGGGGTTTCAAAGATGTTCGGCCATATTTTGAGAAATCGTTTAGAGTGGCGGTTAATCAGGGTTATGTTATCCTAAATGAATTTCCTCGTCTTGATGAGGATATAACTTCTATGATTTTCCAAGGATCTAATGAAATGGGTGTACCTAGAGTTGCAGAATTTTGGGGTGACCGTTATATAGGCTACAGTTTTGTAAAGGGTACTATTGAAAATGGTGTTAGAGTTAGTACAGGAAAAGGATATTTAAGTAAAGTAGCTCAACGACCAAATCTCAAAGTTATCAAAAATGCTCAAGTTACTAAATTGATATTTGATCAAACAGGTCGAAAGGGTCCAATCTGTGGAATTTATTATAAATCGAAAGGATAAATTAAAGTAGCAATAAAACGGGAAGTTATAGTATCTGCTGGTTCTATAGATACTCCAAAATTACTTATGTTATCGGGTATAGGTCCAAAATATATCCTTAATCCTTTAAATATCCCTGTTATAAAATATCTACCTATAGGAAAAAATTTACAAGATCATGTGATGATACAATTATATTTTCGGCTACCAGGCAGACTGGTCGATTCAAAAGAGATTCTAGATGAAATATATCAATATTTAATTCACAAAACTGGACCTCTTGCATCCCAGGGTACAGCCTCCCTAATTGGTTTTATTAATACAAACAGATCTGCAAATTTTTCATATCCCAATATACAATTTCACCATTTAATCCAAAGACGCGGGAATATTATGGGTTTGGATTTATTACTAAATGGTTTCAATATAAAAGATGAATTTAAACCGTTTCTAAAAAAACTATTAAAAATTTCGATATGATGAATATTTTTGTTATATTATCTCATCCAAAGTCTTTGGGCAACATAAAACTAAAATCATCTAGTCCTTTAGATCCTCCCATCATCAATGCTAATTATTTAACTCATCCGCAAGATGTGGAAATTTTATTACAAGGTGTTCAATACATAATGAAGTTGGAACGGACTAAAGCTTTTCGTGAAAAACAAGTGGAACTATTACAAATACCGATTAAGGAATGTGATCAATATCTATTTAAATCAGAAGAGTATTGGCGTTGTTATTTCACCTATTTCTCTGCTACTGCTTATCATCAAGTGGGTACAGTGAGAATGGGTTCTATGGATGATAAAAGAAGTTGTGTAGATCCTAGACTTAAGATAAAGGGAGTAGAAAATTTAAGAGTTGTTGATGCATCAATAATGCCTTATATAACAAGTAGTAATACAAATGCTCCCACTATAATGATAGCAGAAAAGGCAGCCGATTTAATTAAGCAAGATTGGAAAAATATATGATTGTTATAAATTGGACCATGTTTCCATTAAAAATTCTATTAAATTTTGCTATAAAAATATTATAAAATTTTTCATAAATTTTACTTTAAAATTTCTTTTATTTTTTATTACGCTCTTTCAGTCATTCTGCTGACTTTTTATTAATAATTTATAAAACCTTTTCACAATTTCGATTTCAATTTAATCTTAAACATGATCCATTAAATTTTAAACAAAGTCCATAATCTCACCTTTCATTACTTAGTCAAGCGAAAAATCTTATTACCAATAACTCTCTTTTTATGAACACTCTCTTTTACATTACGATCATCATCACAGTTTATGAAGATGTGGTTTATCTGCCCAAAGTTGTCTTTAAGCATTTCCGCAAAACTAATTTTCTAATTCAAAGCTTTAAAGCCAAATGTCAAATTAATTTTCTATGGATCGTTGAGAGTTTTAAACTAAAGCAAAATCATAATTATCATAACTAATACACGAGTAGAAAAGATCAACGTGAATATACTTAAATGTAAAATGTTGTTGGAAAAATTAAATAATTTTTAAATTTACTATGAAGGAAATTTTGTTTTATTTAATAAGATCACGCTTTTACAGGTGAAAAACTAATATTTTAGGGAAATAAATTAATAACGAAAATAATTCATGTTACTTTTGATTTAAAATAGTTTAATAACCAATACAGTGCCACCCCTGTGAGACAGTGTGAAATACTGACTGCAACTAAAAGTTTCTAACAATCTATAAATGGAGTTTATTTCGTAATTATCATGAGTCCATCAAATGATCAGCTCAATCTGATATAATATATACATAGTTTACCCATTTTCTCATTTCACATTAGGTAAATGATCGCTGAATCTCCTTTTAGAGATCAATATTTTGATATTCATTACATAAATGCCGCTTCCCATGCTTAATTAGTTAAAAGCGGAGTCTCCGAAGCGGTCTTTTTTGGGTTTTCAGAAGTTCAAAATGCAGTAAAATAACATGTTTAGGGAACAATTATAAAAATTAAAAGAAATCAAGTAGGAATGCTTTACTCTATGTCGAATTTGTAATACCCTCCACTACATTCAATTTAGAAACAATTGTAGGAGCATATTTAAAATTCCGTTTGTAAGGAGATAAAACTTTCCCGTGACAATGCCAACATGCCAAATTTCATGAAAATTTAAAAGGCCTTTCATTCTTATTGCCTAAAATATCTAAGTCTCTGGTGATGAACACAAGAAGATTCTGCATAATGCTTCCCTACAACAGAGTTTGATGTCGTCGTACGATTGCCACTCTTGCTATATTGAGTCTGTTATTTATAAAGGACGTTTCAGCGACAACATATGTTGTCATAAACTATCTGCATACTTGACTGCTAATATTACAAGACCAAACTGTCGAGTGTGCAGATAGAATTAGTGACTTATATCCACCACTGCGCTTTTGTCTTCCACTTTTGACTGTAGTCGATTACTCTCGCACTATGACATCGGTATTATCGTTGTTGATTTGGCTTTCTTGATATTTATTGACTTTGTTTTTTCTGATATTGGTTTCAAGTGCAACTATTGAAATTGTTGTCTTATATTGTCGTTGTTAGGAACTGAGAGTTCTACGGATAATTCGAACTATAATCTTCTCTTTGCAACACTGTTCATGTATCAATTCGATTGACGATATCGAAGATTGTTTTCATACCAACAAAATCAAGTACAAGTTAGCACGCAAGTGATTGCTCAGTTATAATGGGTACGGTGCTTGAGTCTTTAGAAAATATATATTTTTATACCCTCCACCACCACAAGTGGTGAGAGTATATTAAGTTTATCATTCCATGTATAACGCCAAGAAGGAATCATCTCAGACACTACAATGTATATATATTATTGCATCAAATCAAAAACTGAGTCGATTTAGCTATGTCCGTCTGTTGAAAACATTCTCACGCCTAGAATAATTGTCCGAATTCAATGAAACTTGGCCACATCGTTTGTTATTGTCCTAAGCAGTTAGCTATTAGCTATATCGGTTTATAAGCAAGGAAGTTGTAGACCGATATCTGAAACAACCTCAAAATTCCGAATAAAATGTAAAAATTAATTTTAGCATAGCATACGTGCTTCATCATCGTGCAAAAGATCATCAAAATCTAATTAAAAAAAAGTTATAGGCTATAATATGCAAAATTTTGATACACCACAAACTCTGTGTGTCATATGGGCCGCAATTTTTAAGATAATTTACTGAAATTTGTCGCATATACTTATTTTGATACAATTATAAATCCAAAGAAGTCATATTGTTCTGGAATCATTAATTGACCCAGCTCCCATATAAGGGCCTTTTCCGGAATATGGTTTATTGCTTATAAAACTCTTAAATTTGAACCAATTCTATTGCAATTTGGCACAATTCTTAGCTATTTTAAATATTTGTTAAAAATTTTATTAACATGGGTTCATATTTTGATATAGCTCCCATATAACGCCCCTTTTCGGAGATTATAAAACAATTACATAAAGACCAATTCCATTGGAACAATGAATATTTTTAAAATATTTTTAATGTATATTTTAAATTAGAACAATTTGAGTCCATATTTTTATGTAGCTCCGATATCAGGCCCCTCACCAAAAACAGTATTCAGCTTATAAAACGAGTAAATAAAGACCAATTCTATTGAAATTCGACACAATTATTTTGCTAACTGTTCTGAAGATATTATATTAATTTGCCCTATATTGGATCATATTTTCCTATAGCTCCCTTATAATGGATTTCCTGGAAGACGGGTTTAAGTTCATAAAACATTTAAATAAAGATCAATTCCATTGAAATTTAGCACAATGATTTTTCTAACTATAATCAAAGTGAATTATAAATATAAACAATCTTGTTTCAAGTTTTGCTGTAGTTCCCATATAAAACCCCTTCCCGGAAAACAGTTTTGAGTTATAACAAGCATATTTTTTGTTTTTATATGCTCCACAGTACAAGTGGTAGAGAAGGAATATTAACTTTGTCATTCTGTGTGTAACGCTAAGAATGAATTATTTCAGATCAAATATTCTTGCTTCAAATTAAAATATCAGTCGATTTTCGTCAATCTGTATGTCTGCTCACATCCACAAAAATTGACAGAGCTCAATGAAATTTGGCCAGTTCAGTAGAAGAAAAGTTATAACCAAATAAATTTTATGACTCATTAAGTGTTTCTGTGTTATATAATATATACATTTGTGGGTGTATGTGTGTGTATATGTATATCTATGGAACCTAACGTATTAACTTTACACGGATTTTTTGTAGAGGATATAGAAGATTCGGCATAGCCGAATATAGCATTCTTACTTGTTTTCAATATTTTACGCTAATGTTCAAATAACTATTTAGTTACAGAAACATCTTTGTTTAAAGGCGCGGCCAGCAGCTTAATACCTCTTAAACTATTATTTTTTAATTAAATAAAACATATACTAAAACATGTCATTTCATATCTTTTTTTTCAGGTAACAAACCTTCAACTCATCTAAAATCAGTTTTTTACATATTAAAGATACTTAAAAACGCCAATTCCTGGTAATTCAAATAATTTAAAATGTATATTTCAAATTATAGTTTTAATTAAAATTCCAAAGCTTATAATATTGCTCACTTCAAAACCCTACAAAGCGAATAATATTTGAACTTTTAAAGTAAAAGCAAAATAAAAACAAAATTATGGCCCGAAACAATTCACTTAATGAAAGTGGGTGAACGAAAACTACTAAAAACAAAACAACAACTATAACGACATAATATCATAAACAGACTATCGGTACTGTCACATGTCAAGGTGACAACTTAATGACATGTAAACAAAGTTTACACAAACAGTAATAAAATAATAAAAGAAAACAGTTAAAAATAAAAATAAATTATGATTTTTTTACTCCGAGAGTGAACATCTTAAGTTAAAATTATTTCAACACAAACAAAATGCAAATCTCTTTAATTACTCAATAATACAACATCTTTGACAAAAAAAAAACGCGCAAAAATATTTGAAAAAATATTTTATCAAATAAATCTTTATTAATTATGATAATTTATATACATTTTGATTTTAATACTAGTAAATGTCAACATATATTTCATTTTGACTTTTTCAAACACACCTTATTCACCACACTTGGTACATAAACAGTTTACACTTAATTGTTATTTTTACAACTTTCAACACTCGTTTTTTTAAACCTTAAATGTTTATCAATATTATGCCTTAACGATGTACAGTGGTTCTCAAACTAAATTTTTTATGTACAGGGATGGTTTTTAGCCGTTCTAAAAGGCGAAGCGGAATAACTGATATTAAATTTTGGATTGGATAGAAAAAATTTCCACTTAGGTTAACCCTGAGTAAAAAAAGGGAAATATTACCGGAATTTACAAAACAACTTGTACATACCAAATCGTTTAAATTAATTATTTAACCTTGAGGGATTTCCGACTTAGTAATAAGTATAACATTTTAATAAATTTTGGTTTCACATTTTCAATTAATTTGATTTGTTTTTCAAATGGTACCTACACTTTTTCAGTTGCAGTTTTACTATTTATTCTACATTAAGATATATTTAGAATGGTTCAATATCACTCATATTTTTTTAATCTTTTAATATTTTGGTAGCGATCTCTCTGTTAACCATATCAGAATTTCATTTCGACCAGACACAAAGAATCTTCCGCCATAACAACGTCCTAATCGACTCTATAGCTCAATAGTTTGCTCTCTGTCTGTTATTTTTTCAATCTTGCACTGGTTCCAAAAAGTGTTTTTTAATAATTCTATAACTTTGAAACTACTGCATATTTTTAGTTTAAAATTCACTGACTTGGAAAATTATATGTTCTTAGTAGGTCAGGTGTATGCAATGTGGGACTTTAAATATATGTTGAATATTTCCTATAAATTTTTTTGGAACTTGGAAGGCTTAATTTAGGTTAAAATAAATATCTGAATTCTGTACAAAACTCTAAACACATTTTGTGCAAAAACTATTTACTTATTTGGATTCGATAAAATAAATATTTTTGTACGTTTTGATCTCAACAAATCCACGAGCATTTAAGAGAACTTCACTTTAAAATTAAATATTTTCCTTTGATAATAGTTAGATATAAACTAAATGCATGTAATCCAAATTCGAGGGTATAAGCAAATTTTTTTACTCTCTAGCACTATCAGAAATTAATTTGAGGTCCTTTATCTGTCGCCCAGGTACTACTAAGAACTTATGCTTTTGCAAGTGAAATGAAAATATACGAAAAGAAGGAAAATTTCCATAGCTACAGAATTCCCTAAACAACTTTTTGGAATAAACACAAATTTTAAGTCGATATTGCACTTTACATATTGTTAGAAAATATACTTATGAGTGCTTCCATTTTAATATATCGTTCGACTCACAATCTCTTCCTGATTCCTGGCCTTATATGAGAGCAAAGTAAAATAAAGCCTTAGTATAATCAATTTTTTAAATTTATTCTTAAAACACGTATTAGACACATTTTGAAAAATTATCTTTAAAATTGTGACCTAAACGATCACAGAGTTTGAAAGTAACTATTATGGCGTGAAATCAAAAAATTCTTTTCACACTTTTTTAATAAAAACTTTTAACCCAAGCATTTTCAAAAAAGCTCTTAACATTTCCGATAGGAAAAGTTAAATAAAAAGTTTCTGACAGAAACGCTGGTAAAAATTTATATTTTTCCAAAAATATTGTTGCTGTACAATGGATGATGTATTATAACTTTCTGGTCAAAAATTTTATGTAATTGATGCTCGAGAGTATGTTTGAGAAATGTTTAGCTAAGACCAGTGGAGATAGGACTACCTGTTTGGGTAAAGTGACAGAATGTAATGAAAAAAATTAAAAAATATAACTTTGGTGGTTTCGTTAAAATTGTTCGATCTCACTTAATAATGTACAGCACGCCATAAATCAGAAATGCAAATTACACGAGAGGTGTTCATGTGAGTTACAACTAACAATGTGTGTAGAGTATTTGCTGACTATATTTAACATTATCTTCAATATTATCTAAAGATTTTAAATTGTTTAGGGCAAAATCCCCGTCTGAGACTTAATTATATTGAAAGAAGTAAGAATGCTATATTTCTTAATGAAGGTTTTTAAAGTTCAACACATATTTACGCCAAGTCAAAATTATATTATATCCGACTTTTATTGGATAACAGAAAGTAGCCTTATATGGGAGCTATAACCAAGTATGACATTTCAATAGAAGTTTGGAATTATATTTCTAGAAGGGACCTTAAATGAGAGCTAGGTCAAATAATGTCCCAGACACATTTTGATATTTTTTAATTTAATGCGCTGAGTCTGCACTGTATCAAAGTTTTTAAAATTTGACCCTAAAATAACCATCGTTTTTGATTATTGCGTATCAATGTCTAAATCGATTAACTGATAATGGAAAATTTACAAAATTTCGCCAGAATTTTAAGGTTGCCTCGGTCCAAAACGTTTTTGGTACTGATCCAATAGTGCTGAAAAATGCTTTGGGCAATAATAAACAATCTAGATAAATGTCACAGAATTTGGACAAACCAGCCAGATAAACATACCTAAATCGCTTACGATTTTAAGGGATTTTTTGGTTCCTTTTATCTGAAATATTGCTTAAAGTTCCAAATTACTTGTTAAGAGTTATTATCTTTCTTACTACACTATTTTTTAGTGTTGTAATATTTATTACACTTTACCTTTCATTCACAATAATAAGAAATTTATATAAAAGTGTTTGTTATTTCTTTTGGCCACATTCACTTCCCTGGAAATTTTGTTGTTTTTATCAAAATAATAAACAATTTGTGTTTATAGGGCTCTAACCCTAAAAGATGTAGGTGATTTTATTCAAAAGCTATTGAAAAATAACTTTATTGTTAAGATTTTAAAAATAGATTTAAATTATCTACGATAAATACAATAACTCTTAGCACTTCATTTGATATAAAACTGTTTCCGGTAAAAGTGTATATTTCATAAAATTATGTTGTCAGCTCAAGAGTACCCGGTATATACACATAGAAAAAAATTGAATCAAATTTAACTTTAAACGTAGTTGATTTGAAATTGAATATTTTTTCATTTGGTGAAATAACACCATTAATATATGTAATTATACAGCGATAAGTTTATAAAATTTAAGTGGTAAAACTTCAAGAAAGTTTAAGTAGTAAAACTTTAAGGAAAAACTTTCTCAAGAGACTGTATTTATTGTGAAATAATGTAAAATTAAATTTTTTATCTATGAAGCAAAATCATAACTGAAAAGGAGTTAAGTTATTCAATTAATTAATTTTACATTGATTTTTCATCAGTGTGTACTTCTTGTGAAATGCTTAAACATTTCTTCTCTGGCAAGTTCCAGACTATGTCATCTAAGTATAAAGAAGTATAAAGCTTCAAACGTCATATCACCCATTTCAATTTCTTCCTCTACGCACCTGCTGACAAAGCATGACAAGCACATTTGCTTTTATGAAATTTTTTGAAATTTATTTGGTTGATGACACATTATTACAAAAAAAAGAATGTTATACTCGGCTATGGTGAATCTTTAATACCCTCCACCACAATGAGTGTGAAGAAATACATACTCTCAGACGTTTACGATATATACAAGTTTTTTTAAATATAACACAGGAACTCTTAATGAGTTATAAAATTAGTTTTATTATTTGATTATTGTGGAAGTGAGCGTACCAACAAAATACAGACGGACAGAAGACGGACAAAGGTGGAATAATATATATATATATATATAATATATGATGATTTTAAAGGGGTTTCCTTGTGCAAAAATAGTAGCACATTAGAGGGGAAGGATCCCAAGTTAAAAGTAAAAATACTATATTCTTTAAGTCAAATCATTAACTGTCTCTTCCACGATCAATTTAGATATAATTGTATTAAACTCATTAAAAGAGAAAACTCTTACGAAGAGGCACTCTTACGAAGCTTAAAATATTTCGCCATACTTCAAATTTCATTTTTTTCTTGTAGCAGTTTCAGTGATATGCAACATTTAAAATATCGTTTGTATGGGAAAATCTTGTATCAAGTTTTTTAAGATTTCTTGTATTAGTTATAGAGATACATAAACATAAAACTATGGGTGGTTTTATTACAGTAATCGGTTGACCAACGTCGTTCTTTTATTAAAATGAAAATTCAGTGCATATTTTTAGGCGGCAAATTTTGTAAATACTTCAAAACATTTAATGTAATTGAAGCTTAATTGTGTAATTGATGTATTCCAAAAACCGAAACCGAAAACCGATTAAACAGTTTTCCTGATTTTCAGAAAACGACCGGTTTCAATATTTCTATGGTAAATTTTTCGAACACTGCGCGGTTTTTTCCAGTCGGTTAAACCGGTTTTAAACAATTAAAGCATATTCACTTTCATTTTTGTGAATTCGCCATATTCCCTTTTCGCGAAATATGGTTTTATGCTTATAAAACTCTTAAATAAAGGCTAATTATATTGAAATTTAACAATGGTTTTATATGTCTTGAATATATGATCAATATAGGTCTATGCTTTGCTATAGCTCCCATATAGACCAATTTTATTGCAATTGAATACAATTATTTTTCTAACATTCTTTAATGCAAATAAATATGTTGAATAATATTAGTCCTAATTTTTATACAGCTACAAAAATCGAAAATCGTCAAGTTTAAATTTTTAACAGTGTTCAATTTATACAACTAATTTAATTAATATCGGACCATATTTTCCTATAGCTTCCATTTAAAACCCCTTCACGGAAAAGGGTTTTAAGATTGTAAAACTCCAACATTTGAAATTTTGTCAATTATCGGTTTTAAGTTCTTTAATATGGACTAATCCCATTGATGTTTACATAATGTAAGTGGTGGAAAATTCGCCGTAGCCGAATATATTTTGTTAAATTTTTTAATAGTACTTCTTGGTACTTTTTAGAAATTAACATTCAGACTTCAAGTTTAATGTATAAAATTCCTCCTTAATAAAAAGCAGGTAATCCGAAAAGTCTTTTAAATATCTGTTTATTATAATTATTGTCTAAATCTTAAACTCTAAAAATTACAACTTAAAACTATAAAATGAAATAGACAAAAATATTCTTAATTTATACAAAAGAAAACAAATATTTAGAAATGGATTAAATAAAAATAATGAAATAAATAAATATTCTTAATTTCATTTGCTTTATACAGAAAATGACAAAAATTACAATAACAAAAACAAATTGACTAGTAACTGATTTTTATAGATTTTTCCTTTTGTTTCTACTTTCTAAAAAATAAAGTAATGGAAGCCTTAAATATTTAACAACTAAAATGGAACATTTTTTTACTCGCTCATCTCAGCCATAACGTCTTAACGTTCGTACACCCCAATCTTCTTTAATCATATCGGAAGCCTTTTCACCAATCATAATAACGGGAGCATTAGGATTACCATTGACAATAGTGGGCATAATACTGGCATCTACCACACGTAAACCCGATACACCATAAACCCTTAGACGAGGATCCACCACGGAAGTAATATCCCAGCTGGGACCCATTTTGCAAGTTCCCGCCGGATGATATATAGTAAAGGTGAATTGTTTAATGCAACAGGCCCAATAGGCATCAGTGTTAAAATCCAAATGTCGGCAACCTGGTAAAGGTATATTATGAAGTCTGGAACCAAATCTCTGAAAAGCTTGGGTATTGGATACATTTATTGCCAATTTAATGCCTTCCACCAAAACATCTATATCTTCTTGATGGGCAAAGTAATTGGGTATAATTTTGGGTTGTTGCATAGGATTTCGTGAATTCAAACGTATCCAGCCAGTACTTTTAGGTCTTAAAAGTAAGGGCAATATGGACCAAGTTTCAGAATTTTGTAAAGGTTTATACACTGTGTTATAGAAACCATCTCTTAGGTTTAATATTTTGCGTATCTGTTCTCCACCATCGGAATTAATGGAACTAGGACAAAAATGAAATTGTATATCGGGCCAATCTACTTTAGGATCTTGATATTTACTATTAAGAAAAGCCACACCCTCCACTCCGGTAAATGTCATGGGACCACGTTCTCTTAAAATATACTCCATGGAAACGGGTATAGTTTGAAAACGTGTACGTGTCACCGTTAAAGGAGCATCTACCACAAATGTTAGACCACCTAGACCAACATGATCTTGTAAATTATTACCCACAGGCAAATCGGATACAACCGGGATACCCATTTCTTGTAAATGATCTGCAGGTCCTATGCCCGATAGCATAAGCAATTGAGGAGTATTTAAGGCACCTGCGGAAGATATCACTTCTCTTCTCACAAATACAATATTCTTGCGACCATTTTTAACATATTCCACCCCTGTGGCACGTTTATTTTCATCCAGTAAAATACGGGTGGCCTGAGCTCTTAGCAAAACATCCAGATTCTTACGCAAACGTACAGGTCTTATAAAAGCCTTGCCTGTACTACATCTAGAGCCTCTTCTCACTGTAGATTGTGTAAGCATAAAACCTGTTTGCAATTCACCATTTATATCCCGGTTATCATAACCCATTTCCAAACCGGCTTGTAAAAATGCTATAGATAAAGGTGTACGCCAGGGTGACTCTTGCACTGTTAAATAACCTCCCGTTTCGTGATAAGGAGTCTTGGCTAAATAGGGATTACGCACATCTTCGGATTTGAGGAAATATTTTAAAACATTATCATAACCCCAACCCGGGTTACCTAAGGATTCCCAATGATTGTAATCATTTTTGGAACCTCTAACATAAACCATGGCATTAAGAACACTAGAACCACCCAAGACCTTGCCTCTAGGCCAGAAACAACGATCGCCTTTCATGGCCTGGCAATATTGACGGGTGGCAGAGGGTGTGGTTTGATATTTCCAATCTAAATCGGTGAGTTGTAAATAACCTGCCAGAGCCGGAACATCAGAAATTTCGGTCTCATCACCGCCGGCTTCTAAAAGTAAAACTGTCCAATTTTTAACCTCCGACAAACGATTAGCCACAACTGCACCAGCGGAACCACCACCAATAACTACAAAATCATATTGGCGTCTGATCTGTAAGAGAACAAAATTTAGGGTTTAAATTATTTTGGGTTCCATTTTAGCACAAACATTTACTTACTACTTGTGGCTCTTGTACTTTATTTTCGGGATCTACATTTTGATAACGATAATAATTCAAGCCGATTGCCAGTAGGGGTATCATGCCGAGCAAAGATGTCATTGTACCAAATGCCATTTTTCAGTAATTGTCAGATCCACGGATCGTCCTTAACTTTTGATTTTTGCTTATTAAAACCGTTTGTCTCTGGAGCACTTGTAGACAAAGCTACTTCTGATAATATTTTAGGGGTATAATTCCTTATGCCTCCCGGTTTGGCCACTTTATATTGTGCCTTGGCTTTTTGATCTTCTTCTAAAATATCAAGATATGATTTGATATATAAATGATGATCTAAATAATCCTTTTGTTTTTGTAATGATTTAGTCGATTTGGTAGAAACCACAGAAGTAGCACCTCCACTTGCTATCGATGCAGCCGAAGAAAATCTTGTGGGCGTACAATGACACGATGAATAATAAATACCACTATCGGTACTTTGTGAACTTTTACGTTGATATTTACCCTTTAGATCTCTATAGATTTCGTCTGGTGTCTCAAATGTACTCGATTGATAATCCGAAGTAGAAGAATGACTATCGAGTGATTTTCTGGATCCAATTTGTGATTTCGATATTTTCGCTTTTTCATAAGTTTGTTTGGTCAGATTATACTTTTGTCTCTGTCGATAGTATTCGTCGTCTGTCGAGGAGGCGTTAGAAATACTGGAAGAAGTATAGATAAGTTCCTTGTGCTGTTTATAGCGTGATTTGGGTATAGAAAAGCTTGGAGAATTATTGTGAAAATTTGTAGATTGATAATTTTGTTTGTCTTGTTGGTGCTGGTGAAAATTGGATGGTTGTTGTTGTTGTTGTTGAGGGAAAGGTTGTTGTTGTCGTCTAGAAGTGTTACATTTATTTTGTTGTGATATCTCTTGTCCCATATTTTATATGATTGAAATATAGGAAGCTGAAATGAGAAAGAGAAAAATATGGGAGCAATTTATTAATTTTTCTAAAGAGTGAGAGATGATGTGAACTTCTATAAACAAAATTTCAGACCGTCGGTTTCAGCTGTTGCAACTAACTTTTATGTCATTAGTTATATCTATTCTCAAAATTTGCAAAGTTATTCCAAGGTTAAAATTCTTGAAAGATAAATTTTACAAATCTTCTGAAAAAAAATAAATTCTATGGATCCAAGTTGAATTCGAAAATTTAAATTTAGAGGCCAAGAACTTTTGATTTCATAAAGATACTTTTAAATTTTTTGCATTACAAAGTTTAGTCAATAGCTTCTAATAATATAAAAGCCATTTTAATAATCGGTCAAAATTTGAGAATAAAAACCAATATCGGGAAAAAATTAAAATATAGATTTAACTGTAAGACTCATCCTGTACGATTACGTTTCTCTACACTAGCAAAATTAACTCAACAACTTATATGGCCGGTTCAGATAAACAGAATCTCAGTCGTAATAAAAATTAAAATTGGTGTTGATCGGTCCACTATTTCACTCATACAAATGTTCCTCCCGGAATGGGGTTTTAGGGTCACGAAAGTCCTAAATATAATGCGATTTTAATGAAATTTGGCACAAATTAGTTTTATTATATTATAAACGATATGACAAAATTTACGAGGATCGTTTCATAATTTCTTCTAGCTCTCATGTAATGCCCACAAAAAAATCCTTTTAGAATACACTAATCTCACATGGATGTTAGAACCAACATAATATACTGTACTTTTAAGCAAAAATTAAAAAATATATATATTTTTATACGAAGGTGGTTCATTAATTTTTGGCAGCTACCACTTGTAACCAACAATGCGGTGTAAGGTATTAAATCGTCGAGCTTGACCGACCACAACTCCTTACTTGTTTTTTATTTGAAATACTGTACCATCGGTGCAGATATAAGGAATCTATGTAGGCTTATGTGTCCAAAGTTTTGGTAGCCTGTAATCCTTTTTCCGTTTCATAAGCAAAGACCTAACATAAAACTTAAACCCTCTGTTAACATTGTATGACAGCAAGGGTGTAATCGAGCACAAATTTGTTGCCACAACCTGTTGGAGTAGAATATAAAAAATCATATTAAATCACCTCTGAATTATTCAGTCATGTTATTAATAACGAGGTTATAATATGTATTTGGAGTAATTGAAATTGAGTTAAACAATTGCCAAGGAACTCTGCTGAAAATGGATAATAAGTTTTTTCATTTCCTAATTAGAACAAATACCTTGGACCTTCTGATGACATTTGCTTTCAACGATGCTGAATATAGAAATACGTTTTATTTCAGAACAGAGTACCAGGAACTGTCTTTGTTCATTTTTTAACTCAATTGTAAGGAGGCAAAACCAAATATCCATTACGTCAAGCTTATGTTATGTATTTGGTGGTTTCAGAAGAGTATTTTATATTATGAAATATTGGTTAAACGATCATCGTCGTCTGACAAAAGCAATCAGTAAAATGAACCAAACTACTTAACCAGACACGAGACCAAAATCTAACGCTCGATCAAAAGTTGAAAGACTGGTTGAAAACTATCTAAAAAACAGGGAATGAGAAGTGATCGATACAGAACAATCTTCCTAGAATAGGCTTCTCTTTAAAACAGATTATCAGAAATTAGCTTAATTCATTTTGAGGACAGGGACATTGCTATATGCTACCAGATAGATTAAGGAAGGTAATGGTTAGTAATGGAGTGTTAAAAGTAATATATCAATAACTTATATACCCAATTTAAAAAACAGATTTTTTTGTAGTCATAATCAGTCATGAATTTTTTTAATTCCACCAAACACTTTAAATTTCCAGTCATTTAACAATATGAAAATATTTTCCTGAAACAAATAATTTTTTTTATATTTGGAAAGGAAAGTCATACAGCTGAAAATATAGTTGATGATCTATCAAAATTAATAGTTCGAAATCAGCTCATATAAATAATATATGACAATGTAAATAGTTAACTATAATGCGTTATTTTATACCGCGAACTAATAAAAGACTTAAGCAACATACAGGTTTTAATTTCGCAAGCGATTTATTTGTTTTGTTTACTTTTATCTTCTGAATATTTTTTTGTAATTATACCCATCACCTGACAAGGTGAGTAGGGTAATATAAGCTTGTCATTCCGTTTGTAATATCCACAATCTTAGACTGAGACCCTCAAAAGTATATATATTCTGGAGCGGTATGAAAAAAGAAACCGACTTATAGTTGACATATATAATATGTAAAATGACGATTGGAAATACTTTCGAAAATTTTGCTATTGAAATCCAGGGAAATTGGTTCATAAATGACTCAGATATTAGCAAAAAGCTGAAGGTACCTCTAACCTTTCTCGGTTTTTTTCTATTTTTTGAAGAATTTACAATAGTTAGAGTCTTAAATATATAGATTTCAATAAATTCAGTGGATTTATGCGCTAAAGACATGAAATGAATCGGATCATTAGTTCCTGAGTTATAGGCAAAAACATATTTTCCCATATTTTGAACCCTCTATGAGAACTATGGAATTTGTTATGGCACTGATTGATTATTTTCCCGAATTATAAATTTTTCATTTTTCAAAATCGGTTCATTAACCACCAAGAGATTCTTTACAAATTTAGTCCCATGTGGTTGTTTATAACTATAGAAAAACAACAACAATGTTTAAAATAATGTTTTTTGAGATTTTTGCCATTCAGAAATATTTTTGTGATTTTTTTACATGAGGAGACATAAATTCGATTGGGCCATTAGTTTCCGATATATAGGCGAAAACTTTTTCTGACGCTCCTGGAGTAGTAACGCATTTAGTTACTACGCAGAAAAAATATAATATTTTCCTCGCATCTTGGTTTTTTCAATTATGAAATCTGTTCATAAATAGCCGAGATATCAATGTAGTTGTTGTTGGATATAGTATTAAAACAACAACAATGTAAGGTAAAATAATGTTTTTGACTTTTTGAGCGATGTGTTTAAGCTAGAGACATAATTTTTGTACTAGCAGATCGGAAATAATTAGGAAAATTTTTTGAGTTGAAAAATGGTTATTTTTTTCTAAATTTGGATTTTTCAAATTTTCGAAATCGGCCCATAAATAGTAGTGTTATTAATTACTCTTCTATATATTTATACTGGTATTGTTTTAGTAAAAGCGAAAACTACTCGTGAATAAAATTTTGAATGCATATTGAGTGCTCAAGGGAATCTATGTTGGCTCACATAAAGGCTATAGTAATGGCTGTAATATTCTCCTGTTATCTACAAGTGATCATATTATGTAAGACTATTTATATCTGGGACTTAACGGTAAATGTTAAAAAGATACTATATAAGCATAGGTGAAGTGTATGGAAAATTCGGCGCGGCCGAATTTAACACTATAACTTGTTTTTATTAATTTTTGTAACTAATTTACAAAAATGAAACTAGTAATAATTAATAGTCATGATTTAACAAAAAAGACTTTTGATATATTTTTTTATATTCAACGAGAGTAAACGCGTTTGTTGGTTGAATACTTTTTTTATTATAAATTATGTCAAGCGTTTTGCTCGACAACAATTGATTAACTGAAACAATTTTAAATATAAAAGAAAACAGTGAAAAATTATCTTCAAAAGGAAAAAGTGTTCATACAATGTTTCAACTGGTTGTTGAATTATAAAATTTCTTTAGCGGCCTTTTTTTCGAAATATTTTCCAATATACGTTTGCATGTTTATGGTCTGGAAAATTTTCTCAGGCTTAAACTGTTTCAACAAAAACAAATTCAAGTTCATTGCCATCTAATAAATGTTATTTAGTTTAAAATGTTTTATTTATTATTATTTTTTTAATCGGGGTTTGGTTTGTTTGTCGTTGGGAGTATTTTTTGTCTTTCAAAACGGAAATCCAAGTTAAATCAGGTTTAGAAATACGAAAAACTGTTGCATTTATTTAATAAGGGGAAATGACAAACAGCATCGAACAATGGGGTGGAATTCCTATTGTTTTGTGGGATTTATTTACAATTTCACATATTAACTAGCATCAACCAGTTGCGCTTTGCTGCACAACCATTCTTCTCAGTCCAAGATTGCGAAAGAAATTTCATATATCAGAACGTGTATTAAAATAATTTGATACATGTGTACATTTTACCAAATTTTCCCAGGACCTGTCTGTTCAAAAAACTTATTTAATATTTGTCTTGCATGGTAGCTGTATCTTCCCTTAATCCTAACCGTCCTACATTTTGCCCATAAAAACTGTTTGAAACCAAATTTTAGAACTGTTATAGTTCTAAAGATATTTAATAATCATTATTTGCTCTGTATGGGGGAAGCCTCCTCCTGTTCCTATCAGTCCTACACTTTGTATTGATTACAAAACATAGTATGCAAACCTATTTTGGTTTAAACTAGACCCCTATAGCGGAGAGGGGTTAGACTATAAATTCTACTTACACTATAAACGACTGCTGTACTCTGATCAATTTAAGCAAAGCGAGCATTCATTCAATGTACATTTTCGTTACTTCATCCCACACAAAGGCCATTGTATAGTAGTATGAATGGTCACCTCTAGCCTACAGCTCCATAATTTATAAGGCCTCCAACCGAGATATTTTTATACGCTCCACCACCACAACTGGTGATAAAAGTATATTAGGTAATTCATTCCGTTGGTAGGAATCACTTATCAAAATGTTACTGAGTCGATTTAGCTTGTCCATCTGTCTATACCTAATAAACATAACAACGCTTAAAGAAATTTTGCCTATTGTCCCGTAGTGAAATTTTTCCTACTGCCACCTGTCCTATCTAAAAAAAAATAAATAGGGTACGAGGGAGTGGTATCGAAACTTTTAAAATCCCATCAATCTGAAACCTTAAAAGCTAAGTTCTTGAAATTGCGCATGTATGAGAGGATCTGAACTTAGCCATATAAGGCTTTCGATACAGAATTCTGACTATTAGAATAAAATGATACATATTAGCATGAGGAATTGTAATTTCGATACTACCGATCAATTGAGCGAATTTGGAGGTAAAGTCGAGACAAACGAAATAATTATGCGTCAGGAAGATCAAGTAGGATGTTCTATTTGGTTGTCCTTATGAATGCAATGCGGCGAACCAAAATGTTGATGAAGATTTTTTTAGTGTTTGCAGTGATTCAACTGGGGGTCATTCATTAAAGCACTCCCTGGATATAATGATAATTGACATAGTATAGGAAAAAGGTTTAATATTGTGTTTGATCACGATTATTTGATCACTGTTTAGTTTTTTCCAGAAATAATCGATTCTATCCCATTGTGCTTTATAAAATATATACAAAGATTCAGTTGCATGATTTTCAATACAGAAAAAGAAAATAATCAAGGATAAATTGTATTCAAAACACAAATTGTTAAGTCAGTTTATTTGTATTACGAAAAAACAAAATAACTGGCATTTGCATCCTTCTGGTAACAAAAACCCAAACATTTCCGGCTTGTTTTAGTTGCATAACCTCTTACAAGTTCCATATCTATATCTCTTACTTGTTAAAGTAATAAATTCACATTAAAAAAAATTATTTGCAAAAAACTTTAAAAAATTATTAGATAATTTCTTTTTTGCATTTAAACTAAAAACTACTGTAATAAATATAAATTATTATCTTTTTTTCGGAACAATTTCTTGGACTAGACCTTACAATGAAGAGGAAAATAAATCTCATCATAAATAATTATAATTTAAAATATTTTAATGTAAAACATCAACAACAACAATAATATTTTTTGCATGTTTCACAGGGACAGACTTAGAAATTTACATTTTATTATTATTTTTTTTCTGTAATTTCAAATTTAACCACAATTTAAGACATGATGTATTATTATATTTGTTGTATATTATTTTCAAATGTCTACAATATTTTTATTTTAATAATCATTTTATGGTTGCACGCAATTACCGCATTGTCTTCGAATGTTTTGCTGAAAGAGACATGGAAACCCCAATTTTGTTATGAATTCATTTTATAGTTAATCTTCCGTATTTTATATTAACTTTTCATTACCTTATAATACACTCAAAAATAGTTGTTAGTATTTAACAATACGATTGCATTTTTGCTTCAGAGTTGCAGTTTATTGAGAGTAACATTATTAAAACTCATGGTCCGATTTTTCTTTATCAATTAGTCAATATGAAATGTAATTAATGCAATGTTCTTTAAAAATTAATCAACATAAAAATTAATTAGAAGTATTGATGCGTTTTTGCACCTAATTTTGCATTTTTACAACAGAAATTTTAACAAGTATCATTGTTACAATTTTTTAATAAATAAATCTGTATAAAAGATAGTCAAAAATACTGTTGCATTTGTACATCGCACTAACATAACTTTAAAATCTCTTACTATTGCAATTTTGCATCAGTAATATTATTAAATTGTATTGTTGTTATTTTATTTAATAATAATCTGTCTGAAAAGTAATTAAAAGTACTGATGCGTTTTTTGACCAAGAGTTACTTAGCCATCTCTCCCTATTGCATTTTTGCATCGGAGATTTTATTTTATTTTCATTGTTGCGTTTCAATTTAAATAAGTCTGCATGTAAAGTAATAAGAAGTACTCTTGCGTTTTTTTATCGTAATAACCTTGCAATTTCTTACTGTTGCATTTTTGCATCAGTGACATATTTAACTTTATTTTATTTTTTTATATATAGAACTCCTGATATTTTGTTAGTTTGCAAGTTTTTTTTAACGTTAAGACATTTTAAGATATTTTCTAATACTATTGCAATTTTGCATTACTTTTTTTAATAATTTAATCTTTATAACAGTAATTTAAATATATTTTAAAATAAATGAATTCATTGATTTTCAATCATATCTCGTTTGCAAATAATTTAACTTAAATTAAAAATTGACTTCTCTTGTAAAAATGCACCTAATATAATAAATAAAAACATTCATTATTTCTTATCTTTCTTATTTTATAATCGAAATTTTTAATGATATTTATATACCCTAAAATTCAAATATTGCGAAAATGCACCTAGTGCCTTTTTTATCTTAATTTCAAAAATCATTTCTGACAATATGCTAATATTATGCATATAAAAATAGTTTGACTATTGAAAAATGTTTCAATTTATAATAAAATGCAACAAGTCTTGCATTTTTGCATTCATTTTAAAACTTTAATCGTTGCAAGAATGCTTTAATTATTTGGTGAATAAAAATTATTATCTCGATTAGAATTTAATATAATAAATTAATATCAAAATTATGAAATGCGAAAACGCATCAAAATTGCAGTTGTTTTTTTGTAATTCTTAACTTGTCAGGATATCGTAATACTAGATGTATCGTCATACAGATTTATGCACTTTAAAGTAATTTTCTGAAGTGGATCAATATGGGAGCTATGGTTATTTGTGAACAGATCTTGTTGAAATTTGTCTTCTAATAAACATTTATTTTTGTAAAATTTACTTAATATATTTTAAAACCTATGAGCTTTATGACCTTAAATCTCTTTTCCGATGGACATTTAGGTACTACCTGAAATATCATACCGATCATACCCAATAAGCTTCAACGCTGGCCTAACACACATACCCTCAACCTGAACAGAGTACACTATGTTAAATGAACAGACAGCTATCCAAAAGGACATGGACAAAGGAAGGGATACGGTATTCGAAACATTTCAAAATATTTGATCAGTTTCAAAATATCCAGAAACTTGAAAAGTGAATTCAATCATACAAAAATATATTTAATTTATGAAGTTTTACACTTAAGAAAAACGACAATTTTCACTTTCCAATTCAGTTCAAAATTTTCGAGTGTAAAACATAAAATTTAACAAATCTTTTTTCGATCCAACTATGATTTCATTATTTAAAATCATTTATTTTTATATGTGATCATTATTTATAGTCTTATTTCTCTAAAATATTTTGATTTTTATATTACAGTTATTTTCAAAGAAATACGATTTGCCAAATCTGTTATTTGCAACCAAGTGAAAATTTTGAAAAAGTGAACCATATTTACACAAAAAATAGACTTAAACAATGCGTTTATTTTGATTGCAACTTTTTCGCATTGTTTGCGGTTAAATGCGATACAAAGTTCATGAGTCGAAAGATTTTAAACAATAATAAAAAATATATAGAAACATTTATAAGTAACAACAATAAATTATTTAAATTACATAAAATGTATTATACACTAGAGCCCCGACTTGCGTCGTTAATATACAAATTTAATTTATTGGGGAAACTTTTGCATTTTTTGTCAAAAAAAGTTAGATCAACTGTCGCCGGCTTAGGAAACATCAAAATTTTTACTTAACTCTTAGATGCACTATTTTTTTAATGTCCTTGTTCAGTGGCATTCTTCGCTTATTTTGATGTTGTATCCAACCAAAAAAGGATTTCTTGCTTTCGAATCTTGTTTAGATTGGAGTGATGTGACAGTTTAAATAATTGATTTTTTTCTTACTGCTTTTGTTGCAAATCGCTCTTACTGTTGAAGGTACTAGTCCAAGAGCTTTTTTTTTCAAATAAGCAGCCTTTTCTACCGATTTGAAACGTATTATTACGTCTAATTTTAATTCCAGACTTATTGATTATTAAAGTTGACTAATTTTTAATGTATTTTGGTGAATCACACTCTACATTCTTGCCATTACAAGACACTTGCTTTTAGCAGCACCCTTTATATAACAAAGAAAAGGGAATTCCCCTTATTTCGCGCAATTTGAAAACTTTACGTAACGATCGATATTATCAGTGATGCTAAAAATGTTAATAAACAATGCAGCTCTAAAATAATTTAATCTTTTCTAGCTACGCAAATCGAAATCAAAACAACGCAAATGAACCGACTCAAGTCGGGATAAAAACAACGCAAACCGGAGTTCTTAAAAAGCGACGCAAATCGGGGCTCTAGTGTAATATGTTTACAAGTTCATTAACATAGATCTTACGATTAATTGAAAATGTTTTTTAATGTTATTTTGACTGATATGTTAATTGATGTTTAGGTAGTTCCACTATATTTTTGTACTCTACACCATGAAGGGTGTTTGAGGGTTATGTGTTTGGGCCATTATTTAAAATTGTTTCCGTTATTTTTAATTTTCAAAATATAAATCTAATAATTCTAAAGATTAAATTTAAAAGATCTTCTAAAACAGTAAACAATTTGAATTTTTTTGGATTTTGGTCTATAAATGATTGGTTTCAGGACTGTGCTCCGTTTTGAGATTAAGACTTTAAAATTTATATGGCTTATATTTTGACTTCCTAAATTGTTTTGTTTTCATCTCTTCGCAAAAATGAGCAGCGTGAAACTGGAATATTTAGTTTGTCCTTTATTTCTGTAGACTCTAGTAAAATTGATATTTTGTCTTTTAAAACATCCTTTATTTATAAAAAAAACTTAAATTTATATTTTATTTTGATAATTTTTTAAAAGCTATTTTCTCGCCTGCATTTATAGAAATATTCCATATAAAATAGCACCAAGAACATTTGATCGCATGAGAAAAATTTCTTATTTACAACAAATATAAAACAAAAATATAGAAAAAATTAAATGCATTTATAGGAATATATATCAGTGTGTTGATTTCACTTATTTATTTGATAACTAATTTTGTTTTTAAGCTAAAAATATTAAAAGAACAGACTTAAAATTTTGTAAAATTCAAAAGTTTACAATGAAAATAATTTGAAACTGTAAGAGATAAAAAGCGCAAGTTTTTTAAAGCCTCGTTAAGGGTTATAAAATGTATGAGAAACGAAGAAGAGAAATGCCCGATGTACTTAACATAGCTCCACTACAATCCTCTGATCATAATGTTAAATTTCATGTAAATTCATCATGTCGATCAAAAGTTTTTTATTTCGTTCCAAAATTCTATATATCTTGAAATTCACACGTTTAGAGGCAATGTATTTTGGAGCTGGCTTGGATAAGTCCAAGTGCCTATGTGCTCAGTAATCTTCCAAAGTTGGTAACGTCGCTAACTTAAGATTACTGAAAAGTCATGGTTAAAATTTATTTTGACTAATGGTTCAAAGATTATAGAATTATGTCCAAAAAAATCGATTTGAATACAACGACCACTAAGTACTTTGTTGTTACAATAGCAAGGGCTGTCTGATTTTTTTGCTACTGTGGCCAAAAATTGAAAATAATGCGAACAAAGCGTCAACATTTTTTAAGTCTTCTTATTCCAATCATTTTAAGTCTTTTTATTCCAATCGTTAATTTTCATAGTCCATTCTTCCTTAGTGCATATGATTTATTAAAGTTCTCATTCTGAAAACATTTGTTATTTTTAAAAACACTTTATTATATAACGGATTTCGCTTAAAACGTTCTCACTTATCACTGTTTTTTAATTGTAAGTTTTAATTTTTAAATTTCTTTGGAAAAATAATAATTTTTAGAATTTGACCATTTTTTAAAATGAGTGCAAAGTTTTTGATTAATTATTTGCTTTTCAGGTAGCACAAAGTTTTAAAAATGCCACAGTTCAATTTTAATTACTTTAATTTAGTTGTGTTAAAAATGCACATATCGTGCAATAATTTACACTTTTTTCAAATATCACATAATACACCAAATGATCGCACACCAAATAGATCTTTGGCACTTGTGAGTCGCTCGCTCTTCATAAACACAATAAGGTAACCCAATTAAGGTATTTATTGTCACTTTAACACTTTTAATAATAAAATCAAAAAAATTGCAAATATGTGATGAGACGCATGCGCAAATGCTATTGAGGTTGATAAGGTGTTTTTTTTAATATCTGGCAACCATTTGAATGTTAATATTCACTGTGCACAAAAATTCATTTGAAATTAGGTTGATTTACAACAAAAATCGTGCAATTAATCACAATTTTCTTTTAATTGTTGAATTTTTTTCTTTTTTTCAAATTTATTTCACTTCAATTTTAATTACCAATTAACAAATTAAAGTCGTTTTCAATTTAACAACTAAACGAATTTATTCAGTTAACTACTACTTTATGTTAAGCGTTTTCTCTAACCTGCTGACTGAAAGTCTTATTACCAACTAAACTTATAGATCTTTCAAAATCCTCAATAAGTAGCAAAAATCATTTAACATCAAACAACTGTCAATCAAAACCAAATTATGTGTGTTTTAGAAAAAAATGGCAATAAAATGAAAAAAAGTCATATAAAAAAGATACAAAAAATCATCTTAATAAAATTAATCATTATAATAAGGCTGCATCTCATAAAAAAATAAGTATCTCTAGTTAAAAGGTAATAATATAATCAAGTGTGAATGAAGAGCATTTAATAAATGGAACAAATTTTGTATTTAAACCATTTCAAACTCTATGAAAAATTGAAAGCTCTGAAAAAAAATTTAAATAAATTTCAAAATTTTTGTTTATATTTTTTTGAAAAATACATATAAACATACATACGTGTATATGTATGTAGTGATCATATCGTTCACATGTGCTCGCCAGACAATAGATCAAAATTTGTAAAACAAGTAATTAATCACTTTATTTGTTAAGCGTTATATTTTATGAATTTCATCATAAAGACACTATAAAAAGAAGTTAAACAATTTAAATTATAAATATGTATTTTGATTGTAATTAAAATTACAAAATGTTGATAAAATTATTGAAGAATATAATAAATAGTGATGTACAGTGTGTCCAAAACGAGTTCTTTGGGAAATAATTCTGTTACTTTTAAACTAATAAAAATATCTTAAGAAAATTCCACATGGTTACAACTGACATGTTTTCGCGTTTAATGAAAGGAATAAAGGAATCCCTATCTGATCAGGGGCGTACTCAATGACCCTTCAAAATTAACCTTCTCGGGTATATAAATTAAAAAAAAATTATAACGAAAGAAATATAGAAAGTTCAGATTAATCTCTATAAATAATATATTACACATATAAGTTATCTCATATAGTTTAAAAGATATTAAAGGTGAAATAATTTTTATTATTTCTTTTTATGTACTTTTAAATTAGTGGCCTTAATAAAAACTTTTAAATTTTTTTAAATATTTACCAAATTCTCTATAAAATTTTAAAAAAATATTGCTGCTATAACCATATAAATATATGAATCCATTCAGAAATAATATTAACCTAAAGTTGGAAGTTTTAACTTTGAAAAAAAAATCGAATTTATGGCATTTTTCCATAAATACTTATCAAACTATTTTTTTTCTGAACTTCATAGTTTTGTAACGGAAATACGTATGAAATTAATTTGGATAAATTATGAATGTATCTCTCTGTAATCCCTATATTATTAAGTTCCAAAGTTAAAAGCTGAAATTATCACTAAATTATCCTTCCTATAACTTTTTCCATCGGACAGTCCTTATAAAATATGTCAATAAAATTTGGTATATTATTAATTTTTGGGCTAATGACGAAGCCTATTGAAATTGGTAATGATGGGTGCAAAATTTCAGGTAGCTCTCATAAAAATACCTTCCAGAATGGCGAGATTTTTGGTATTTCCGCATAGAAAAATGGGAAACTTTTTTTGTCTGATTCATTAACAACTTGATATACTTAACTAGACTTCCTGCAGTAAATTTCTTTAGAATTTTAGTCAAATTTTAGTAAAAACCATCACAAAAATACTTCAGCTCTTACCATAAGAATTTTATGAAGGTTTAAAAAAATCCATTTCGGGCGTTAGTTTTTATCATTCCGAGTGTAACATTAAAAAATAATAATTTTAGATTCCACAAAGTAAATACTTATATACTGATCTATATCAAAATTTTGATATATAAGAATATCAGATTTCTCCTTTTATCGGAACTGTTCTCTCGACTTCATTAAAAATTAAATTTTCACAGATTGTTTATTGTCTCTTTCAGCTTTATATTTAAAACGAGCTCTACAAAGATTCGGTAGAAGAAAGCGATCATGAATTTCAATAGTCTTGACTCAAAATAATCATTTTCATGTTATAGACATATCTATATAATTGTAACCTGTAAGTTTACCACAAGTTTACATGTAGATATAGCCAGCCATTCGCCAGACGTAAGAACGAAAATAGTAATATGTATTCAAAAAGTGATTCAGAGTCGATCTTTATATTTATATCTGCATAAATCACCAGTTAAAGAGATGTATAATATAAATTAGAATGTGGACACTTTTACAGAAAAAATAGCAATTTTCAAATAGTAGAAATGAATGGACCGGGCAAAGATATTGACCTCAATATTTTATAGTTTGAAAATAATTGTAATTTTAACCAAATAAGGAAACCCGAATAAGATCGCTTAAATACTTTTTGAATTATATTAAAAACAATTGACTCAACTTCTTTGGATGGTTGAGAAACTAAAGCCCCGTAATTCCAATTTACAATCAGTTTAAAGAGTAAGCAGTATATGAAATCGCTATATAAAATTCCTTGGAAATGTAATCTGCTCTGCGAATGAGTTTGACGAGATAGAAAACCAAAATCCTTACTATGCATCTGGCCTCTGTCAAATTTTGGAAGGAAACATATATCTCGATTGATCTTGCACAACGGCAAGATCAATTATATTGATCAAATTTTCAACTGGTAGAAATATTGTAAAAGCATTTAATATTTAAGGTGAAACTTTTGTTTAGGTGAAACGTAAATAGATTCATTATATCTTCCATACACATTCATTGCTTTTCATTCATAATTTTATTATAACCAACATCACCATAGGCGGTTAGGATATAATGCGTTTGTGCACCACTTTAAAGAATCACTTTCTGAGACGATTTAACAATGTCCTTCCGTCCGTCTGGCTAGCTATCCATGTAAAATGCAGGTCGCAGTTTTAAAGATTTCGTGATGAAACTTGACACGTGCCATTATTTTAGGACGATGCCTTTTGAAATTGGTGATAATGGATTCATTATTTCACCTAGCCCCCATACAAATGTTCCTCCCGGAACCGAATTTTATGGTTACAAATGTCCTAAATATAACGTGATTGTAAGAAAATTTTACACAAATAAGTCTAATAATATTCTTAAATGATGTACTAAATGTTACAATTCCCTTAAAAATATCACTTTGATAAAATCTCATATATACGTTTATATTGTAATAAGAATTGGTTAAATTAGGATAAATATAAGCCAAAATCGATGTAAGAAATTTTACGAAGTTCGGTTCATAATTTCCTTTAGCTCCCGTGTTATCCCCCCTCGGAAAAAGTCCTTTTAAAGCGCAGAAATATTACATAATATATTGCACTTTTAAGAACAAATTATAAAATTTTAAGGAGGGTCGATCATTAATTTTTGATTTCTATCATTAATAAACTATAATGTGTTGTAGGGAATTAAATATTCGGACTTGACCGACTAATAATAACGGAATTAGGCCACTTTTAGTTTCAAAAATATTATTAATTCAGTTAGCATAATTTAGGAAATACAAAATTCATAAATTTATAATAAACTTGTTTAATTTTTTTTTCAAGAAACCAACCATAATGGAAATTCAATTATTTTTGCCCCTCAAATGAAAATATATTTCCTATTAACAGTAATAACACACTTTAATACTTATATATATATATATACTCATACATATGATTTTTAATTATTTTAGTAAAATATTATAGATAAACTCTAATGGATATTATTTCTTAGACTCCATGTGTGCATGGTTGATTATTGATCATATTTCCGCATTGATTTGACCAAAATACGAATAATTTTTTTTTAAGTAAAAGAAAAAAGAAACGAAATAAAAAAGTAAGAAAATAAAACAAAATCGTACAAGTTAAATCAGTGAATTTTAAAGTAAAAGATTTAAAAAAGTTAATAAAAAAAACCTGATTGCATTTATACTTGAAATCGAAGTTTATTTATTGAAATAAAAACGATGTAAAAATTATGTAATTTGATAATTCAAGTGAAATGTGTGCTGTTTGAAGTGAAACTCTTTTTCAGCCTGGAATTTTGTCCTTCCGTAAATCGAAATATTTTTCAGCTCCTGAATATAACGAGTCTAACTCACTATACAAACAGTATCAAAGTATTTCGCGGAACAATTTGAACCATTACTGGAATATGCTGGCTAAGAAAATCATAAAGTACACTTTGATTTCAAGGCCTTTTTTAAGTAAAACACTGACATTCATAAAATTGGTTAAAAAGAAAATAACTATAATCACAAAGAGTATTATTTCTTAGAGATCTTTGGTATCTATAAAGATCGCCGGCTAGTTAAAGACTACTTTGGTAAGGGCACGTTTTTTTTCTATATCTTTCCAACCCAAAATTTTAGAACACATCACGCCATGCGAAAATAACATTTTTGAAATCCTATCTTTCCGATTAGGGAAATTAACCCGAAATTGTATAACATATAAGATCGAATTTGAAAAACTCTGGCTCTCACAAAATTAAAGCTTTCAAAACTTCTGTACACAAAAGCCTATAAAGTTATCATTCAGAGAAATTAAAAAAATTTTGTGTAACCACATTTTCGGCCAAAAAAGTAAACGCTGAAAATCGAAATTTATTAAAAATTAAAATTTAAAAGCTTGAAGATCAGTTACGTCCTAATTTTTCAATATAGTTCAATGACTTCGTTTCGACAAACCCATTTAAATCCAATTGTGACTTAGTTCCTGTAGTTGTAAGAACCTAAAATCAGTCTGATTTTTTGGAATACATCAGTGAGTCGTTAAGCGATTTTTCAAATAAATTACATAGATTGTTACAATAGGAACCGTTTCTCTTTGCTACAACACTAATTATTGAAATGCAATCCTATTCTATTCGTGTGTTTCTCTAACACCCAGTAACCTGTGAATATATCACGATGTGTCCTTACGACCATGGATCTTTCAATTCTGTCTATAAGTTCAGTATAGAGTTTACTTTAATTTGCATAAATTTTTCATAAATGTTTGTTTTAGAAAAATGTTTTGTATAATTTAGTTTTATGAATCTTTTTAAGTTGTGGATTTGCTGGAAATGCTGTGGATGAATAGCACCATGGATAAGTGATTGTTAGGTAGTTTCCAAGGCCGTGTCCTACAGACATCTTACTTGAATTGTAGCTAATCTCGTTGGACCTTAAATTTAAGTTACAAAGATCATTGTGTTCAAGAGTATAAGTTCCAAGTTAGCACTACAAGTTCGACGCTTTAACTCATTTAACCATCTTCTACTGCGAAGCTTATCCACAAAACTTCTCCTAAAGCATGGCAACAGCTGCTCGATGCACTATTACCAGTCATCACACCTTGTCCTCATCGTGCCACCGCAAAGTTATTTCCAGCATAATTACTGAGATCAGGAATCCAGCTTAACCTCCGAATGTCTTCTTATGTGTTTAAAAGATACCCGGCATATTGATGGATAGGAAAACTCCATACAAATCAAAACTTAATTATCTGTTATCAGTAGAACTATTAAAAAATTAAAGAATTTAGTCTGAATCACTTTCATAAGGAAATGTCGTAATAAAGCATGGGGACTGGAAATCTTCATGCATTACTTGGTCAATATCTGAAAAACTTTTATAGCTAAAATTCTTAAATTTAGTCCCAGTCCTGTGAAACAGATGTGTTTGAGAAAAAAGATGGTAAATAGTGTCAGATGGAAAAGAACCTACCATACAAAGAAAAAAGTAGAGCTTCCCTCCCATTTAGAGTAAATATAAATAATCTATTATCAAAAGTTTACAAATTTTGTCACTTTCCTATGAACAGTTTTACTGGAAAAAATAATAAATTGGATCTAGGAGAGATGTACCCTCTATTTAAAGCAGAAATTAATGATCAAACATCTGACAAACTATTTCGGGAAAAATATTTCAATTTGGTAAAAATCTCCCTTATGACTTTGGACTAAGGAGAATTATTGTCCAGAAATAAGCACGTGATATTTTATATGACGTATCGTGATAAATGGTACAACTTGGTAAAAATCTCTCTTTTATGGCTTTTTTCGGAAACTTGGACTGAGCATAATTTTTACGCAGCAATGAGCACGTGATATTTTACATCACTTTTCGTGATAAATGGTACAGCTTAGATTTAAATCTAACTTACCTGGATATTTGTATTATAAATTTCTTAAAGAAATTTTAAATTATCTGCAACGACCACAGTTAAATGCTTCCTATACGCAATTGCGGCCATTGTAATTGTTGTAGGAGCAATAAAGTAACATTATTTATGGTTATCAGCAAAAAAAAATAAAAATAAACGCGAAAAATAGACTCATAAACTACAAAAATAGCACTGTGGCAGTATTTGCAATAATTCGTTTTGTTCACAAATTGCTATTGCACAATAGCAGCAGCAAGTGCTAAAACAAGTTGCATAAACACAAACTAAAAAAACAATAATAATAAAATTGTAATTGTTTTCTTTTTAAGAAGTATTCAATTGATATAGATGAATGAATATTTTGTTTATTTTTGTAGTTATTTTTATTAATAATTATTTTTAATTATTTAAGTTTGTAATTTTCTTTTTGCAAATATTTAATAATTTTATTAACAGGTTTTCTATTTGAAGTTTTTTTTTATTATTTTTAAGAAATTTTTTTCTTTAATTTATAATGAGTATTTAATAAACTTTCCTTTTTTCACACTTGTAATTTTACGATTGTTTTTTTTTGTACATTAAAAATACGTTTTTTTTAAATCTAAAAAAATCTACCAGATTTTTGTATTTAAAATTCAAAATGCGGTTTTGAATAAAGTTGTAGTCTCTAATCTGGTCAAAATATAATCCACTGACCATTTGAGGTAAAAATAACTATTATTTGCTTAAATATCGTTGTAAATATGTATGTATTTGTGTTAATAAATATTAAGTAATTTTTAACTTATTCATCACTCATTCATGGTCTCTTATGATGAACATCATTAATGTCTTTATGAAGATTGTCTTTACTATTTTGTATGTTAACGTTTTTATAGCTACTTTATTTCATGAAATGTTTTTGCCACTTTTCTTCTATAAATTATAGAGATTTTTTTATTAAATTTTATTTTAATGTTTGTTTTTTTTAATCCATTTACGGTTTACTTTCTTATTTTTATTACTTATTTTATTTATTATTTTTTCTTTTTTTTTAATTCATATTTTTTTAATTCCGCTCTTTTCTCCATAACGTTGTTATCACTAGGCCTGCACTTTCAACAATGAAAACTCTTTTTACAATTTCAAAACTTCCAATGTCCATACTCAAAATCTAAAGTAAAGTTTTTAAAAAAGCCAAGCGATACGTGCTTTTCATAAATATATATATAAATATTACCCATCAACACCAACCACAAACGTCATCATTGTCATTATCAACATCATAATGATGTTCATTATTATTGTTATTCATTCATTATGATGTTATTTGGTAATCAAAAGTTTTTTTAAAGGTGCAAAGCCAAAAAGAAATAAATATTCCTCATCGTCTTGGTTTAGAAGAGCGAAAGTTTTCTTGTTAGTTGTAAATTGATGGTGAATGAGTGCCAAATATTGAAATAAAGCTTTTTAGTTATTTTCTGCAATCGTGCGAGAAAGTGATGCCAGATATTTATCTTTCATTACGAAACATTAAGATCAAATTGTAAGTTTTGTAAAATTTAAGAAATTTATCAAATAAATTCCATTTTATTCCCTCCACCACCGCAATAGAGAAAGTGATGCCAGATATTTAAGATATATTTTATTATAAAAAATAAAGATTAATCTGGAGAGTTTTTCAATCATATTAGAAATTATCAGATAATATAGATTTTAATGATAAATTTTCATAAGTCCTTAAATGTCTGTGATGGAGCCATTATTTTACCTGGATCCCGTACAAGGTCTCTTCCCGGAAATTTTGATTTAAACTTTTTAAAACTTTTAAATATGGACCGGTTTCATTAAAACTTGAACCAAATAATTTCTTTAACTGTCATTGATATATGTGACTAATTTGACGAATGTCGGTCAATTCCTGCTTATAGGTACTACATAAGGTACCTTCCGAAATAGACTTTTAAGCTCCTAAATTAGTACTAATTTTATATATTAAGACCCTCCCGATATAAAGGTTTTAAGCTAATAAAACATTTAAATATGGATGGAATTCTAGTGAAATTCGTTAAATGTATTTTTCTATTTGGATTTAATATTTGCAACAAATTTGAGGATAACCAATCCTTCCTCTTTCTCCTTAAAATCCATAACAATCATTCCTGAATAGGATTTTAAGCTTATAAAGCTTTTAAAATGGACAATTTTTATCATAATTCACCACAGAAATTTTTCTAATTGTTTTAAATGTACAAATTTAGATCATCGCTGCTTTTTTCTTTGCATAAATATATATACATTATAGGATTCTAGATAATTCCTTCTTAGCGTTACACACAGAATGACAAAGTTAATATATCCTCTTCACCACTTGTGTTGGTGAAGGGTATAAAAATAGGTCAGACGGAATAGACGAAAAATGGTGCAAGTATTAATTATCGAATATCTGTGGCAATCGTGCTACCGTTAGACATATATGTTGGTCAAAGGACCAGGTTGACCCCATAAAAATCAGTTATAACACAGAAACTACTAGAAATAAGTAGCAAATGTAGATCTCGACGATAGCTTTAAGAAGATTAATGTTAAAGTTGCGGTATGGCTATAATTGCAGAGCTCTGCGCGTAATTTGATATCAGAAGTGATTAAGCACGGAATATACAGAGTAATTTAGTCTTTAATAAATAGATTAATACAGATCCAACATATAAATAAAGTATTTCACAAAAGTTACAAATTTATTTAAAAAAAGGAATTTTCCTTATTTGGGTCCTTACATGAATAAGCTGCACCAGATAGGAGGCCAATAAATGTATACAAATTATTTCTGATTTATTGTACTACACATCTAAAGTGATTAGAGAATCGATTTCGCTTGAGGCTGAGAATCGATTCATTATAAAAAAAAGAAGCATTTGTTTGGTATCGATTCTATACTACCAACAAGAAATGAGCGATATTTTCACGACTTTGATTTATTCACTGTGATTGAAATTATGAAATAACAGTTACTAATAATGTCATTCTTTACTATTTTGTTTCACATGTTCATCGATTTGTTTTTATTTTGTGGCAGCATAATTACTTAAAGGTGGCGCTGAGCATAAATTCACGATTCATCTAGAAATTATATTATCCGTTTCAGGCGGTACACAGTGTGAACTCTACAGAAAATTTCATATTCAAAGTAAATAATGTCCTCTGTCGTCTTTTATTGAACCCTTTTGTTTTTCGTAATTTTTATTTTTTTATAAGAAATAATCGTATGTTTTCTTTTGAAATACTGTGATCACTGTCACTGTTTTAAAGAACAGTGATTTAATCGCTTTCAATTAGAACGGCGTTAATCAAATCATCTCTACTATCAACTTTATACCAAGATCAGTTCTTAGTGTTGGAATAATAGAATCCATTCTTGTTAGGACTAAATATCTATTTAATAATCTGGCAACACTTTTATTTCATTTACACCTTTTTCCACTTTCGCTTTCAATCCAACCAAGTCAACGCAAAAATTTTGAATTCAAAATCAACAAATATTTTCTGTTATAACTCCTCTCATCTACGCTATCTTGCTTTTCTCCAACATGGAAATAACAACAAAAAGCTTTCTAAAGCTTTTGAACCATACAATGACACTACTCTATTACCATTTAGTTTATTAGCTGAACAGGTTGAGCATGCGCAAAATATGCTGCATATAAAATACGTGACTTTTAAGCGTTTTACTACCGTTTCAATGATTATTTACATGGAAGAAGAGTTAAAGTTTTCCGAAAAACACGTTTGTGATTACTCAGTACTTTTAAGCAATCGTGGGTTTTAGTTTTGCGCTCTTGATCTTAAACTATAAATGATAAATGAAATGATCAAATTATTATTGATTTTTTATATTATTTGTATTGATGATTAGCGCAATGAATTAATAATAATTTTAAAGGGGCATTTGAGGAGTATAAATGAAAAAAGCTTGATGTTGCAATAATTTGTCCATAAATGTGTTTGAATATTTATGATCAGATTGAATATTATATTGATGTTAATATTTGTAAATTGTATATAAGACATTTTAATAAAATTAAAAATAAGCAAAAGCAACTAAACTAGTTCCATTGGACACCCAAAGAGACAGGTCTAACAATTTTTTTCTCACTTTTGTTGTCAATTCAATTACAGTAATTGTCATCAATAATCTGCATTAAATTAAAGAAACGCAATGTTTTACCAGTTTTTCACTCACACGTTTAACGAAAATAATAATAAATATTGAATCTTTAGAGCTTAAAACACTTCGTTTCATTGATTTGTTCAACTAATTTTTAAATATTTAAAATATAGCAAATTTATGAAATTGTATAAATATTCAGAGTTTTATATTATATGGACTTTAATTAAATATTTTAGTAATAAAAAATAAAGATAAATAAATTCAATTTTTAAAATTCCATTTATAACCACAAAAGAGTTCATAAATTTTATTAGAGTTTATTATTTTCACTTGGTGGTTATGTGAATTATGCGTACATTATTTAATGAAAGCTTTATAGCTCCTTGTAGACGAATTGTCTTCATTTGGTAAAATGATTAGTGACTACAAAAATGACATTTCGGGTGAAAGAGCTTAAAAATTGTGAAAACGTTGCTCTCCTGCATATGTGTTTGACAGAACGGTAAACAGTTTAATGTCAAATCGATTCAAATATAAATGACAAATTAATTCCATTGAGCAGTTAGAAAATGCTTTCGTTACGTAATATTACTTCATGCTAATGAAAATTTTAGACTTTCTAAACAGAAGTAGAGCTTTTAGAATCCCTCACTAGACATATTTTCATCGGGATGTTATTATTAAAAGCCAGTTAATTCCCTTTGGATATTGTCAGATGACTCAACCTAATACATTTAATCACTTTATCGCATATATAGCAGTGAGGCAATAAAAAATTTTGGGTATATCACACGATAAACTTTATTCCCAACAATTCTCTAGAAAGGAAACAATTTAGACTTTGTGCACACAATTAATGCGTTTAACCTCCTGGAAGACAGTTAGTGCTCACAAGTATTACTTTGTGTATTGTTTGTTCTGCATTAAGATTAGCACTTTGTTCTAGAAGCGCAAGGCTAACTACTCGTACTGAAACTTTTCTAATTTTAGTCTTCCCCAATAATATCAACTCCATCGTATTTGATCTCTAATTTTAAAGGAAATTTTGGACTGAGGACACATTTAGATCCAGCATTTATGATCCTTCATTTTCATTTTCTCAAGATGTCGCCTAAATTGTAGTTACATGTTCCTTGCTTTGAATAAACAGTTGAACAGCTCTTCTGCATAGCTGATATGATGTTAAATTAGTGACTAAACGTCCTCACCCCAGAAGAAGTAAAAACTCAGTGACTTGTGTGAACTAAATGGAATTTTCTTTCTCATTTTAGAAAATACACTCAGAGACCACGATCGTGCATTTAATTGATTCACACATTTAGAAATATTGATCATACATTATCCTTTACGTGTATGGGGCAGATGTGCTATATTTAGACCTTTTCGTTTGTCCGAATTCCCGAGCTGACATTGAAGCCCTTCTCTAGATAAACTTTGTCCTTGTGTTAAGCTTTCTGCATTTATCTGCCTTTGAGGCGATTTGCTTAAATCTCAGTCTTCCATTTAGTTTATTGTCTTTCAACTTGTTTTACCTTGGTTAAGATTCAGAGTTCATTCTCGTGTCCAAATTATTTCATTCAGCTCTTCAGGAGCTAAACAGTATTTGACCTTATGTTTACCAACACATCTTCATTTGGTATATTTTAATAGGGTTTTGTTCCATGTATTTAAACATAAATGCTGCTGAGATGATAATGATGTTAAGCTGGATTCATTTCGAGGGAAAAAGTTATTAAAACTTCCTTCCTTCCTTCCTTTGTTTCTGGCAAGCGTTGTAAATTTCAACCGTTTGACATGTATAAATATATTTGAAGCTTCTATCAGAACAGATGCAGCACATTCAACATCCGTTTTGCTACCTTTATTGTAAAGCCTCCAAATAAATTTCCAAGCTTTATGATGTTCCTCTGTTAATGAAGGCTTCTCATGAGCGAAGTAATTTAACGAACAAATTTCTTTGAATGATTTAAGAAGAACATTCATTATTGATTCGACTTTGCAATCAATATTTACTATATTAGGGAAATCATATAAACTTCGCCGTAGATAATTTTCGGAAGTTTACCAAATATGTTTAATTAATTTTCGTCTTATTTCGGAATCTTTTGTACTGTAACAATCACTGATGTCACTGAGTTAAAAAAAACATACAGCCGATATAATATACGTTTTATTCTAAATCAGAGATCAATGCTTTAAAATACTTAAGACGAAGTTGATGCGCTAAAACAGTGGGACCGAAATCACTTCATCAAAACATTTATTCTAAGTTGATGTGCACGGTGTGATGTGATGTTCGGAGTAGTTCCAACTATTGGGAGTTATCTCGCATTTAGATAACTCATCGACAGAATCGGGTTTGTACCAGAAGTTTGTACTAACAGAATTTTTTTTAATTTGAATAAGAAGAATTACATTGTAGTTCCTCAAATCAAAATAAAAATATCTCTGATATTTCCCTAACTCCACGACAGATCCTCAAAAGTGTTACTTAAATAAAAAAACGAGTTATCTTGAACTGACATAACATCTATTACACCCACGACCACGCAAAAATTTATTATCGGAAATTCCAGGAAATATGTCTAAACATTTAGTACATACTCGAAGTTACAAGCATGTTTACATACTTAGATAATTTTTCTGTTGTTGGATTCAAATAAAGATTTTTATCTTCATTTGATTTATGTGGTGGCACAAAATTTACATAAATACCGAATTAAATTTATTTAACAAATTCAACGTTTTGTAATTTCTACAATTATTTCAGACTGCCTTTTGCTGTTTTTCTTTTGTGCATGAAATTTCTTCACAACTAAGAAGCTTTAAAAGTGCCACAATGAAAACGAAAGTTGTTAAACTAGCGCTAAAACAACTACAACTATATGCCACTCTTAGCGGCAACTAGCCACTAAGTGTAACATTGCACTCGTGCTGTTGCAACAATTGGCGGCAAAATGTTGCCATAAATTTTGAGCATAAAAGAAAAATTGTCAGAGTGTGAAACAAAGAGGAGTATATTATGTATGTACACATGTACGAACGTATCTATTTCCAGAAAACTATAGAAACAATTATAAAATCAAATGCAGCATGTATTTGGTGGGGGCAAATATTTTACTTGGGTGTTTTATTGTCATTTGTTGATCTTTATGGGCAGTCTTGACAATGAAATGGAATAAAATTTAATCATGTTAATGCCTGCATTTAAGGTGTCTCCTAACACTTCTGCCACTTAATACGCAAAAAAAGCATTACAGAATTAAATTTGAAATATGTTGGTGTGAGTAGAGACACTTTAATTAAAGGTGTGTAAAACCCTCTTAAGGCAAAGGGGAATGTGCATGCGGTTTTATTTGTGCAGGAACCATACTTTAAGATCTCTTTCTAGAGGGATAAATCCATTCAGCTGATCAAATGTAACTATTGTTTCTATAAATATCGATTCAGTCCTAACGTAATTAAAGGGTCTTGTTATTCCTCCATCTGAAATTACTCGCCAAATCAAAATTAAATAACTCCCAAATTTGGAGACTTTATTCATTACGAAATAATTTACCGGAATAATCTTTAACAGAATAACAAGTCATATTAAAATGGAATAAAATTCCATTTTCACATGGCTTGTTATTTCGGTAAAGGTGAACTCCGTCCGGGATTCGACTGGAGTAAAGGAATTTCTGTTCAGTGTTATTTTTGAATTGGTATAATGATATCTAATTATCTCCACTGATAGCCAAGAGCAGTCCAAGCATTCGCATGCAAGGATACGAATATCGTTCGAACCGTCATAGATTGCAAGGAAGTTTTAAACGATTTATTTGCAGGTGGAAACTTGTGTACCTGGATATGGGGAAGTGATCGGGAATGTAGAAGCAGATAAATATGCTAACATGGCAGATTTTGAGTTCGAAAATACGATTGAAATTGAAACAAAGGATATGACAAATAATTCACACAGAACTATGTGGAACACTGATACGGTTGGAAAAACCCCAAGAATATTATAAAGTATCTTAGACAAGAAAAGACCACGAATTTAATAGGTTGATGGTCGTCCTAATTGGATTTTCTAAACTAATTAATTTTAATCGAATTGATGTAACCGATGACGTCGAATGTACTCATATATGGAAAACATTAAAACGATGTCACACCCAGCCTTTGCAACCCAAAGATCCCAAAATTGCAAGAGGAATACTTTATCGACCTTAAAGGAAATTGAGAAATTTATGTACACAGTACAGAATTCTTATAGTCCGATACAGAGACCTAGCTGTATGTTAACGCAAATGAGAACCAAATGGCCGAAAATTCTAGCAAAGACAAATAGCAAGATATGTAAAGATCGTCTAACAATCCAAATTAACGTCAAAGCCAAATATCCACAATGACTTGGTAAAGTACTATTTGTACTATTGAATTCTAGTAATCGGTAGGATATTGAATCAGTTATGATCACAAAGGGACATATACATATACCGAATATTCGACGGATATGCAGATAATGTTATTGCTCGGTACAAGACAGGTCAAAGACCATTTGTATAACCGTGGATAGGAAGTGTTGACTTATTTGTCTCTAACTGATATTTATTAAGATCGATGCAGAATGCCATTACTGGTGTGTCCTACACTGTAAAACTGTAAGTGAGCAGTTCTTTTGGCGTGGAATCTACATTTTCCCATTAATAATGTTGACATTAGATCGAGTGTAGATCTGTCGGGTCAAAGGTTTATATTGTGCTGAAGGAATTAATTAATTAATGAATTAATTAATTAACAGATGTGTGATGTATTAATAGCCATAATTTAAAACTCTAATACACAACATAATGAAAAAAGTCTCTACACAACTGTGCAGTGTAAACAAATATGACCATGACGTTTCAATATAGTAAATACCGCTTCTGTTGTCAATGTCAATGTTATGAAATTCGATGCAAACATGCACAAATAAATCCAATATCATGTTTATGTCTCAAAAAACGAATGTTGAAAGATTAAGATACACAGAAACCGGTAGAGTAATATAAAGTTAACAAGTTATTTTTTTTCAAATTTATTTTTATAAATTCACATAAAATTAATAGAAACTATAACTTGAAATTAAAGAAATAATCCGAAAGATTGTTATATCAAACTGTGTTTTTAATATAAAGTAAATGTAAACAATGTATTGTAAAATGGGATTCAATTACAAAAATGCCGGAAATAAAAAAGTTTTTGTTGTTGCTTTAAAATTGTGTTTGTTGTTAGATGTTGATAAGAAAATGTTACCAGAGTTTTTATTTTTGAAGAAGGGAATAGTGGAGCGAAATTACAATGATACATCAATGGATAATGTCCAAAACTATATAATATAGTAAAGCTAACAGTATACAATTCATTAGGATACCTTTTCCAAGATTATTGTGCATCTCAGCAATTTTATGAAGAGTATAAACTTTTCTCAAGCCGAATGACTGATCCCGTCGAAGTTCTAAATAGCAGAAATATAGTTTTTTTTCATTCATTTGGAGCTTCGTAGAGTTTCCGCTAATTATGGTAATATAAACAGATATACAATCAGAAATCAAAGAATTGTCTTTTTTAGAGTATTCGGTGTAATCGTCGTGGGTCTTCCTGAAGTCTATAGATGTGGTTAATGGCAAATGGAGGTTAATTTTCGTTCTGTATATATACACTTTCTATTGGTCCATTGTCCATATTCTTTTGCCATGATACAGGATACCCTGGAAGACTTGTAATATATAATTTCAAAACTCCACTGTGCAATGAAATCGATATATTAAATGGTGTTATATAACTTTGTGGTAACAATGAAAGTTTTTTTTAATTAAACTTTGATAAAGGGATGCCCAACCCTGGCGTAGGATATTAATAGTGAGTCACAATTTTATGAGAATTTATATTTTTCAGAGATGGAGCTTTTCAACTATGACGAGTTTTTAAAGGAAATGTTTTCCAAAATATTTGTCTGTAGCAAATTTGACCACAATCGAGAAAGTTTGACAGAGCAGTCTTTGATAAAATGATGTGCATTTTTGGGAAAAATTATACGTAAATAACGATCAATAGATCATTATGGCCAACTATTTTCAGAGATGAGCCTATTCAACTATAACGAGTTATACTGGGCATTAAAATTTTTGAACTTTTAACGGAAATGTTTTCCAAAATATTTTTCTGTAGCAAATTTGACCACAATCGAGCAAGTTTGGCACGTAAATAACGATCATTATGGCCAACTTTTTTCAGTCAGGAGCCTATTATTGGGCATTAAAATTTTTCAGCTTTTAACGGAAATATTTTCCAAAATATTTTTGTATAGCAAATTCGACTACAATCGAGCAAGTTTGGCAACGGAGACACTGATGTGAATTTTGAAAAAAAATTTAAATCATACATCAATAACGAATCAAGAACATAAGCCAACTGACCATTAATATCACATAGTGCGTTGTTGGTTGAACCACCCTTTACAATAAAATTTCTATATTTACCACCATAAATTAAAAAATCGAGAAAGTTTGGCAGCGGAGACATTGATGTGAATTTTCAAAAAAATGAAATTATAAATCAATATCGACTCAAGAACATAAAACAACTGACCATTTAAAGATTTTTAATATTGCAAAGTGCATTGTTGGTTGAACCACCCTTTTCAATAAAATTTCTATATTTTGCACCATAAATAAAATGCGTCTGCGAATGAAATTGTTTTGATTACAAAGTAAAAATAAACAGAAAACCTCGGTAAAGATCATTGTGCCCATATATCATTTCATAATCATTAATTTGATTGTTTACCTTAACTAATAAATAATTATTACACCTTTTAAAATTTA
>PYHX02000495.1:76839414-76866914 GCA_004302925.2 Cochliomyia hominivorax | reverse complement strand
AATTTTATTGGAAATAGGAATTATCTTTAAACTATATAATATGTAAGTTAACCATCCGATAAATATTTTGTACTGGACACCCTTTGTAACGATAGGATGTTCATTTCCAATTTAAATGAAAACGTTTTTAAATTTTAAACTCGGATTGGAATTTTGGATACTTTTATTCTAAAAAAAAGATTTTTTAAAATCATCGTTCGTTCAATTTTTTTAAAGTTTAAATATTAATTTTACAAAAAAAAATCGAGAATATCTGGATTAAAAATTATTTTGTGCCGGATGCCCTTAATAATGAAAGGCTGTTCATTTCAATTAAAAAAGTCTAAATTTTAAAACATTTTTTTTTTGATGCGAATTGGGTTCTTGTGTATTTCCATACTAAAAAGTGGACATTGTTTTCACTTTTTGCCTCTTAAGAGGCAAATTGATGGACTTAATACTGAAATTTTAAAAATGATTTCAATTTTATTAAAATTTTAATTTTAATTTTATTTACAAAAAAGAAAAATGAAAGGAAACTTTAAAGTCCTTTTAAAGGAATATATGACTCGATATGGAAAATCGGATAAAGTTATTTAAATCCTGAAAGTCTCTCTTTTTTTAAATTGTTATACAATTTTAAATTATATTCTCATTACATCAATCATTATTTATATTAGTTAATAATTAAACAAAATAATGATTTAATTTATGTCAATATTATTTTAAATTAATTTAAAATTTCAATTATTTTATGCACTTTTATACACTCAGAAAAAAATCAATGTAAAATCAACTAAAATAGAAATAATTTAACTTCTTTTTTTCAATTATGATTTTGCTTCATAGATAAAAAAATGTTAATTTAACATTGTTTCACAGTAAATACAGTTTCAAATTTTAGTACTTAAAAGTCATTTTAAAAATTTATAATTGTTTAAATTAAAAAAATAAATTTAATTAAATTAAATTATTCACTGCAAATGTAAAAAAGTCTTATTTAAACTAAATGAAAAAAATTATTCAATCTCAAATCAACTTTGTTTAATATTGATTTTGTTTCATGTTATTTTTTTTCTGCGTGTACCCATATTCTCATAATTCGCCAACTAATTTTATTTATATAAATATTATGGCGGATTTTGAAAAAAGCTATAATGTTGAAAAATTAGCATTAAATTATTTGCTTACATTTTCCTTATCAACACATTAAATATTTATGTACAGCTGCCGTCAAAATAATAGCACCATTCAAATGTCACATCTTACAATTACAATGTAGTCCCGGAATTCAAGCTTTTTATTATCTAAGAAAATCAATAAATTTCTTTATAAATATCAGAAGTATTCCAATAAATTTGGTAGAAAAGACAGAATATCAGATTGAGAACTCTCAAAATAATAGCACCATAAACAGTTCAAACAATTGTTATAGTACTTAGTGTGAAAGAAATCTTCTGTAATATATTATTAACAAAGTTTTCATGAAGCGTGTTATTAGAATCTAAATAATGGGTTGGTCTTAACACTGTACTTCAAAAAAGCGTGAACTCATTAAGAAACGTGGTTCTGATGAAGATATTTATGCCGAAATCAGAAATATTATTGCATAATCAAATAAAATGCTTAGAAATATCATAACCTATAAATTAAAAGTAGGAAGTCATGGACAAAAAACTGTGATGGCACCTTTAATGGTTCATCGTATATTACGTCAAATGAAAAAGGCAACATTCATCTTGGCAGCAGGGATTAACAAAGAATTAAATCTGTTATATAATTTGAAGGCCCAAAGACAATGAAAAGTGCCCCCTCTTAACTGCTCCGCATGTCTCAAATAGTTTAGAGTTTGGTTTGTCATATTGAATAAGGTGTCCGAGGTGTCTAAAATAATTTTGATTTGTATGGAGGCCTCCTGGCGAAGAATATAATTAAGCATTTTTAAACATTACGGTTGTAGCACTATGGTTTGGAGGTGCTTTTCGTTGTGGAAAATATTAGACGAAGTAATGCCACTGATTTGGATCATGCAACTAGACAACATCCCGAGACATACCAGCAAAATAGCTTAAAAGTGGTTTCAGAATAATGGAGTCATTGTAATGAAATGGCCTGCCCAGTCTCTCTATGTAAAGCAACACAATAATTTGTGTGCATAAGTATAAAACAAAAGGATCGGTAATAAAGAGAGACCTTTGGGCCACTGTAGATCAGGTATGGAACTCTATTATCCTAACAAAAACTTTCAAACACGACGGTTCTAGTACTGTGTTATGGAAGTGCTATTCGTATTATGGCCTTCGATCCATTTACCGTATTTAAACTATTATGGGTGTGTCACAATATAAGAAAATCTTGGGCGAAGTAATGCTACTGTATGCGTCTGAAGAAATGTCATAGCAAAGCCCAGAAACATACCAACAAAATAGCTAAAAAGTGGAATAATGGAGTCACTAAAATGAAATGTCCTCCCCAGTCTACCAATGCAAATTCCATTGATAATTTATCTACATACGTATAATAGAAGGGATCGGTAGTTAAACCGACGACTAATAGCGATCTTTGTGTCATCAGGGAGCAGGTATGGAACTCTATTATCCTGACAAAGGAGCCAGAATGTAATAAATTCAAAGGAAAGACGATGATTAAACAATTATTATTTATTTATTGATTTTTGTTATTGTTGAAACTCGATGGTGCTGATTGACGCCAGATTTTATCCGTTCTTCTGGAAAGATTTAAAGATAATGAATAGAAATATTATTGTTGCTTCTTCACTAACTTTTTAACTTATTTTTGATTTTATTTAATCATAAAATAAAAACAATTTTCTATTCAAATGACATTTATGATTTATGTAGTGCTATTATTTTGACAGCAGCTGTATATAATAATTTTAAAATATAAATCCAACAATTCTGTTTTCTTTCAATTTAATCCTTTAACATTAAATTAATGACATTTATTTATTTATTGCGTTTTCCACTACAATTTGTGAACAATATGCAAACAACAAAAAAAAACTACATATTCAAATTTAAATGTGCTGCTTTAAATTTTGTTAAACTGCTGTTTTCAGGCAAATTTAATATGATTAAATTTACACTAGAAATCCTCTAAAAAGGTTAATTTAAAATGATTTGTATACGTGTCCTTTATGTGAAAAACCAACAACAATATTTTATACATAAAGGATTGAAAAATGGTTTCCTGTTGCTATTTTCTAGATCCTTTTTTAGAAGTCATATGTTTTTAACAAAACGTACATATTTTAGGACTCCATTAAGGCAATTTTGTTGAACACTTCCTAGTACAGCATTATGTTATATCAAGAGAAAGCTATAAGGAAGTTATATCTTAAATTGTATTTACATTAAAATTTAAATCTCATTTCACATTCAAATTATGTGGGATTAATCGTCAATAGTTACTTGTAACCTCCACCAATGATCGTCTTTATCGTTTTGGTCCAACTAGAGCTCTCAATATTTCTTAAAAAACAGAATAAGACAAAAGGTTTTGAAAACAAAGATGAATCAATTTTGCCTTTTCAGCTGAACAGGGGCCCTTCCTTCTCTTCAGTTTTCAAATCCATCAATTTTGAATCAGACAAGTTTCTCAAAAATTGGATAAATTGCATGACGGCTATGCAGACTCTCCACCATAAATGCGATCACACATTGACAGAGATTCCGAGTTCCTTTGCGTCCTTAGATATCCATGCATTTATTCCATTATTTTGATTCTTAAAATTTACCTAAATGGATAAGATGGATAGTGGATCGTTCAACTTAAGCGCAAAATACATATTGACGGCATTTGAAATAGCCAGTAGGCTTTAGCTCGTGGGTCAATTGAGAGATCATAAAGTTTTTTATTTAAAAAATTGCGTCTGTGATGTTTAACTTGACCGCTGCCGACCTCAATGCTTTACACAGATCTTTGATATATAATAGGAATTATAAGAAGGTCCTTCCAAAATACAATGCTCTTATTGGTAGTGCTTCCTTCAACATCTCACAGATATTTAATGGTTGGAAAAAATGATGAAACGAGATGTTTTGCCACACTATTGTGAATAACATCTATGTAGTACCGGATGGATAGATATCACCCTCATCGGTTTCGACAGGAGCCAAGTCTAGCTACGAGATATTAAACATTCTTAAAAACCTCAAAACCTTTTAATATTTAAGGTCAAACATATCATCGAGATACCAACTATGGGTCTGACGGTCATGTTAACAAGGAAAATATCAACTATTATGATTTTCGTATCGCTAATACTTCCACAGTATCTTTTAATCCTTTTTCAAATCAATTATGTCAGCATATAATGTTTGAAGTCTTAGGGTCAAGGAAGTGATATAGAAAGTTTCATTGTTTCGCTCTGCGAAACGAGTGGTGAAACCTGCGGGGGATACTAATTAGCTGGTTAGATTATTTAATTATTGTAAGATGATTTATTTCAGGAAATGTATAATTTCAAAGTGGCGAATGCTGAAGCTGTCCCCTTTCACATGTTCTCAGATAGAATGTTTTATTTCATCTTCCTCTCAAAGAATTTCAATCCATCTGCTCGGCATTCGTCTTCATCATTTGCCAGTAAAGACATTAATGAGCTGAACAAATTACTCTGATACTCATAGATGAGATGTCTAGTAATGTATCATCTGTGAAGTTGTAGCATTTTGAAATTCCTAATGCTGGTCAGTGAGTTCGTCTACATTAGTTACAATAACTAGAAGCTACCGTAGAGTGGAAGTGGTAGGCATACCCATGAGCTGATTATATTACTAAGCTGTTCTGAGATCAGTTATATCTAGTAACCTGTAGTTCTGTTAGCTGTAGAATCTCGAAAATGTAATGCTGAACTTTGAAGGTTCATAAGTTCGAAATGCTCTTTACATCTTATACATTCGTCGTCATTAGTTACTCAAATGAGATTTAAGGTTAAACGTAGATTTGAGCAGGTAATGAGAACACTCTTGAGCTAATTTTAATACTCTAATTCTCTTATTATGAGTTATGACTGTACTTAATCATACTTGAAGTTATTGCATATCGAATTAGCGAATGTCAGACAGTGACACAGGAAGTGTTCAATTATTTTGAGACCCAAATTAAGTTTTCTACATTATTTACTGTACTGTCTCTCCTGGATACAAGAAGTAATATAGAAAGTGTTCAATTGTTTACATGTCTATCTTACATGCTCTACATTACTTTACATCAGTTACTACAATGCAAATGGAGATTTAGGTTATCCAAGCTTATGACTTGTAACTCTCTAACTTTAATAATATCACCACTTTATGTAGATGTGAATAATTTAAATCTGGGATTATTCACTAATGACATCCTTGCATTCCAGAACAGTCATTGATTTCATTTTTTTGTTTGTTTTCGCTTTTCACTTAAGCGAAAAACCCGTCTGTTATCAATAACGCCAAATCAATTTTGACTCCCACTTTATCAGCATTTTTTGTTTGTTTTGTTTTTAATTTTGTGGCACAATTATTTAAATAAAGATAATTAAAATTAGTGGTCATTACTTAAACCGCAATTATATCACTTTGCATTTCTAACTTATTTTTTTAATAAATACAATTTCTTTATTTCATTTGAAACCTCAATCCAAGATAAATTAAAAAATTTCATTTAACCAAAAATTATATTCAAACTATAAATTAATCGCAAAATTTCATTGTAATACAAATTTTGTGAAAGTGAATCGTGAGATAAGATAATAATATAATTTTAAGTCTCTAACAATGTCGCCTTTCTTTGTTGTGATACACAAAAGTTAAGTTAAATTAAATTAATTTGTTTATAACTGACATTTTGTGTATGTAAATTTTTGAAACCGCAAATAAAGAAAAACTCTTGATAACAACTTTAACCTCACTTTAATTTATTATTTAAAGAATTATATCAAAAATAAAGAAATTGCCAAGAATAATGTTTTTGAAAAAAACATGCTAATGAATTTTAAATATTTATAATTATCTATCTATCTATCTATCTATCTATCTATCTATCTATCTATCTATCTATCTATCTATCTATCTATCTATCTTTCTATCTTTCTATCTATCTTTCTATCTATCTTTCTATCTATCTATCTATCTATCTATCTATCTATCTATCTATCTATCTATCTATCTATCTATCTTTCTATCTATCTATCTATCTATCTATCTATCTATCTATCTATCTATCTATCTATCTATCTTTCTATCTTTCTATCTATCTTTCTATCTATCTTTCTATCTATCTATCTATCTATCTATCTATCTATCTATCTATCTATCTATCTATCTATCTTTCTATCTATCTATCTATCTATCTATCTTTCTATCTATCTATCTATCTATCTATCTATCTATCTATCTATCTATCTATCTATCTATCTATCTATCTATCTATCTATCTATCTATCTATCTATCTATCTATCTATCTTTCTATCTATCTATCTATCTATCTATCTATCTATCTATCTATCTATCTATCTATCTATCTTTCTATCTTTCTATCTATCTTTCTATCTATCTATCTATCTATCTATCTATCTATCTATCTATCTATCTATCTATCTATCTATCTATCTATCTTTCTATCTATCTATCTATCTATCTATCTATCTATCTATCTATCTATCTATCTATCTATCTATTTATCTATCTATCTATCTATTTATCTATCTATCTATCTATTTATCTTTCTATCTTTCTATCTTTCTATCTATCTTTCTATCTATCTTTCTATCTATCTATCTATCTATCTATCTATCTATCTATCTATCTATCTATCTATCTATCTATCTATCTATCTATCCATCGATCTATCTATCTATCTATCTATCTATCTATCTATCTATCTATCTATCTATCTATCTATCTATCTATATTTCTATCTATCTATCTATCTATCTATCTATCTATCTATCTATCTATCTATCTATCTTTCTATCTATCTATCTATCTATCTATCTATCTATCTATCTATCTATCTATCTATCTATCTTTAATTAACAAAACCTAACCACATTAATGGAAATGTCAACATATTGTGGTCATTCAATTCAAAACAATGATCTTTGAATTATGTTAAAATTTCTTTTTTCGAATTGCAATTTTATAAAGAAGCCGATAATATTGCCAGCTCCAGATTTGAGATGCAAAATGAATCGGCTTAATTTCTAACACACTGTCCTTAAGCGATCTGTATTCCAGTAAGAGCGTTCCGTATCTATCGAAACAAATAGTAGTTTAAAGAAGCGAGATCTGGGATATATTGCAGATGAGTTAAACCTTCTAATTCCCACTTCAATGATGTGATTTGTTTTGGTAGTGTTTAATCCTTAAAGTAATAGATCTCAAAGTTTTGAATGCTGGACAATAATAAAGGAAATATTTTATGATTTGACATACTTCCCACATGCTCTGTATTCGTGGTCAGAGGTGAATGGGTCGAAGCTGAGTTAAGGTGATTAGATATGGATGGTAATATTGTTTTTCCTTAAAACGTAGAACGCTCATAAACTGAGCATTATGATTCAATATTCTTAGATGAATTACGCCCTTGAAGTTATAGATTTTAAAGTTACGTTTGCTGGACAGTAACGATTCCTATCGTTTCTATATTCATAGAAATCGTTTTTTGCTACTCCATTGCGATTTAGCTGACGCACCAAAGTCGAATGAGCAGAGAAAATACTTGTGGACATAATATAATAATAGCGTTCGTTAACAATTTGAACTGTGGCAAGGTCTGGTGTAAAAGATGGACGAGCTATCTACAGCTTTTCAAAAAATTGTTATTGATCGGTCTTATAAGATGTCGATGAATTTTGACATGATGGAAGAGTAGGACCTCATGTCTAATGAAATATTTTAGTAGTTTTTCATCGACACTCTTCAAATCGATTCATTGCCTTCGCTTCATGTTCCTGGTGGTAGTTTGACCCAATTTCAATAGTTTCTAACACATGACATCCTTCTGATTCTACATGATAAATAGTATTATTTTGGTGTTCTGGATGTTTGACTTTGACGTTGTTGTTACTGAGTTGATAATCTGTAGTCGAGTATAACTTGGGTCGTTGAAAAGCAGAGATTTAATTGTAGTGAAGACGACTTCGATATTGATTTGACTGGTTGGCAGGGTTTTTACGTTTGTGATTTTCGAAATCTCTCTATTTATTAGCATCCAGCATCAGTCATCATTCTACGTCTCTTAAATTCAATTCATTTGGATCCCAATTTCATTTAAATACAGATAGTTGGCCCGTTAGAAGACTTCCAAGTTTTTCTACACACTGAGAACAATTTTTGGTCTTCCAATTTCTTAACCTTTAAACTTTTCTACGACTTCTCGAAATCATCGAAATCAAAATCCTTTGAAACTCTTCTTAATGAAATTCAACCTTTTTTTTATAGTTTTTCGTCCCACTGTTAAATGTAATAGTAACTGTACATTAAATTTTATTTGTTTATTTATTTAGAAATAAACAATTTTATCGGTCAATTGTGTTTAATATATACGAACTGCATGCGATTTGTTTAAACAGAACATATAAAAATAAGTATCGTTATCAAATCTCACAAATAATGATTTATATTTTTATTTAAGTTCTTAATTTGAATACCCTTCATTAAAAAATAGCGGTAACCTAACTTTCCTCATGCTGTGTGCAACACAAAAAAACACCAAATTAATTAAATTCTCTTAAGTCCAAACTGATTTTTCCAACTCACTGAAATTTGGTCAGATTATTTGTTGGGGATCCGAGAATTTTGCCATTCAAAATTAGAAAATCAGCATTGGAAGCAAACTTTTTTCTCGAGATTTTCGAATAAAAAAGTAAATGGACTTAAATTAAATTTCATTCATTTTAAGGGGAGTAGTGTGTTGAAGATTCGTTCCAAATCGTTATAGTCATCTTAGTTGTTTTATCTTTATTGTGTATTTTAGTCTTTATTGTATTTTGTGTTATCAATTTCAGGCGAAAATAGTGTTAAAGTCATATAAATGAAATTATATTTTTCGCTTTAATAAAATTGAACCGATTTTCATTTAGAATGAACAAGTTAAGATCTTATGGAGAATATCTAATCCGTACTCACTTGTTTCAGTTCCATGTTATTTATCAATTACATAATCAAGATTATGCACAAGTCTGAATAAATTTCTTATACAGTGGTTAAAGGAAGCCTAGTTTAGATCGAATTTTAGATATTTTCATAAACTTTTGGTATAATTATTTGGTATTTAGGGAAAACGTTAGTAATAGGAGATTAAAGGTAGTACAGCTGTCATGATCAATGACGACAACGGGTCCATTGTGATGCCTTCAAGGTAATTAACTGAAATAAATACGAATTATAAGAAGGAGAAGAAAAATTAAGAGAGAAGTCAGCGAGAGGAATCCTTCTAGACATTCAATAATATTTACAAACCCTATTAGACCCTCCAACCTATAGGTAGTGAAATATACCGGCAGAACAAACTCTTCTGCCTACGGGTGTGAAGAGTTGGCCTCAGCCTTCCCACATAATTTGCAGAATTCAGAGATGCGGCAAAGTATTTTGCTTTAGATGTTCTCAAATCCCATTCCACTTATTCCATATGTACATTCTATGCCCAAAGGTTTCAGAACCCGTTAAGATTACTATCATTGCTCTTGGAGCTCCCCTGCCCATGCTAATGATAAGATCTGTATTCTTAGGTTTAAACTGTGGCCACGAGTCCTTATTAACATGAAATTAGACCTTCCGCACCATGTATAACTCGCCCGTATTTTAATCTTTCGGTGGAATAACATTCCACCCAAATTTCAAGAAGTAAAATTTTCGCATTTTTGCTGGACGTCTGTCTGTCTGTTGGAAACGTCCTCACGCTTAGAATAATTGTCTGAATTCAATAAAATTTATCCACATCGCTTGTTATTGTCCCAAGCAGTTTCCTATTTAAAACCAGCTATATCGGTTTATAAGCAAGGAAGTTATATACCGATATCTGAAACAACCTCAAAATTCCGAAAGAGAACTCTTCTAATTTCTCCCCAAAATGTAATTGAACTTAAACAAAAAAATAATTTTAGCATACAATTGTACGAGCCCCCATCATCGTGCAAAAGATCATCAAAATCTGATTAACAGGAAAAAAGTTATAATATGCAAAATTTTGATACACCCCAAACTTTGTGTGTCATATGGGCCGCAATTTTTAAGCCAATTTACTCAAAGTTTATCACATATACTTATTTTGATACAATAATAAATCCAAAGCAGGCATATTGTTCTGGGATTATTAATTGACACAGCTCCTATATAAGGCCCCTTCCCGAAAACTCTTAAATTTGAATTAATTCAAATATTCAAATTTGGCACAATTAATTTTTTAACTATTTTAAATATATATTATAAATTTTATTACAATGGGTCCATATTTTGATATAGCTCCCATATAAACCCCCTTCCCGGAAAAGGGGTTTGAGCTTATAAAACAATTAAATAAAGACTAATTCCATTGGAACTCGGTAAAATTATCTTTTTAACTATTTTTCATGTATATTTTTAATTAGAATAATCTCGGTCCATATTTTGATGTAGCTCCCATATCAGGCCCCTCACCAAAAACAGTTTTCAGCTTATAAACGGAGTAAATAAAGACCAATTCGATGGAAATTCGACACAATTATTTTGCTAACTGTTCTGAAGATATTTTTCATTAATTTGCCCTATATAGGTCCATATTTTCCTATAGCTCCCTTATAACGGGCTTTCCCAGCAAAACGGAATTTATAAAACATTTAAATAAAAATCAGTTCCATTAAAATTTAGCAGAATAGTTTTTCTAACTTTGTGAGTGTATGTGTGTGTATATGTATATCTACGAAACTTAACGTACTAACTTCACGCGAATTTGTGGTGGAGGTATTGAAGATTCGGCATAGCCGGAATATAGTATTCTTTCTTGTTTTAAAAATAAAATCAACATTTAAAACATTGAAAATAATGACATTTAATTTGACATTTTCACGTCGGATAGAAAAATCCTTTATGCGGTGTTTACCATTAGCTATGCAGCTATATAATTTAGATAATTTAAAACTGATTCCAGCTTGGGAATTCGAAAACTTACTAAACAAGTTAAAATTATTTTATTTGCCATTTAAACCAACTTGTTTAGGGTTTGAGAACAAAACTTTGACTTGATTTTAACCGTATTTGATTTATATGCATTTAGGATTCCTTTAGACCTGTGGAAGACCACGACAATGACCAACTGGTGGTCTATTATCCTCTAAATTAACTCGATAACTTCTTAGCTTTATAACACTGTTAAATTTTCTTTATAAATTTCAAACACTTTAAGTTATCGAATTTTTTCCAAAAATTGGATTTGGCAACACTGAAATCTATGAGAATTCACCTTTAGGATTATTATTTTTCAGATTTATCATTTAATTAATCTTTCATATTCATCGTCATTGTAGAATGTTATGAAAATTTGTGTTATAAATTATATTCTTTGTGTAGAATAATTAATTTTTAAAAAGTTTATGCAACTTTTTGTTGCAAAAACTCCGTTGCAATTAATTATATTTGAAAATATTGTAATTAATTAATATGACTTAAGGGGAGTGAGATTGAAAAAATTTCAGAAATTTTAGGATTAATGTTCATTAACGGTTACAAAAACTTCCTCGATTTTTCTTTGGGAAGTTCTTTCTTTTTATTCAATTTAGTCTTTTTCGAAAAATGTCAAGATCTTTTAGCTGATTTTAACCCTTTTCAATCTGAGAGATTGACTCTTAGTATAAAAGCAAAGCTTTAGCAAAGCATAGTTACTCATCTATTGTTGTCTAAAACAACCCCCCTCTATGTGCGTTAGAGTGGTGGAGAACTTTGCTAATCTTATGTTAAGTTTATTTTTTCGAACTCATTCTTTTTCTTGTATATGTATTTGTGAATATTTCTTGCATATGTCTTAGACAAATATTCCTACAAAGTTATATTTCTTATAACCTTAAACTTTTGTTGCAAATCTACATTTCATATGCAACTGCTTACAGAGGAAGATGAATTATTATCTGAATACTTAATTAAAATTTTCAAGTTTTAAATAATTTTATTAAATATAAATTCCTTTTTCCCCTCCAAATTATATGAAACCATAATATTTTCTGTTATTATTTCGTCTTAACCTTCTTAATTTTGATATTCACTAGAGATTTTCTAGGTAAATACTTGTTAGGGATATACATATATATATATAGGGATATACATATATATACATTTCATGCTAGAAAATTAAAACCGCAAATATTTCTCAAAGGTTATCTTTGTCCTACATTCGCCACCTTAGTCCATCTAGCTTATTCTCAAAAACTTTAGTTCCTGAGAGGTAATTAAAATATTTGTTACGATCCAATTCAAGTTTGTTTTAAGAAAATCATTTTATGCGAATGAAATATTAGCCAATTTTCTCACCACTACATTACACATAGAGGGCGTTATTTTTGGCAACAATTGATATGTAATAACATTATTCTAGATCTAGCTAAATAATCTTAAAAGGCTTTCTTGAGCCACAAAAATACAAAAGCACATCCGTATTACCAGATAGATTTTTCCAAAACATGATTTTAGCATGATAAAGACTAAAGATGCCACAGTTTATTAAATAGAACCGAAGAATATGCTCTCCAAAAAAGAATCCATTTGTAAATAAAATCATTATGTTAATGAGACAATTCTCAGGTTCTTCTATGTAATTATTACATAATTGTCCCTTTAATATGTAACACACATATTGAGAAATAGTTGATTTTAATTAATGAATATTCCATGGAATTGTGTTTAATATTATATCTCGTTAAGGAATAAATTAAATCATGTTAATGTTTCTTAAATACATATGGGTAACTCCATTTTTATTGATATTTTAAAAAATGTTCATCATAAATTTACCAGACACAATTAGAAGTCGATTTCCAAAAAGCAGCTTATTACAGTATGGGCGTTCTGTTTCAATTGAAACTGATGGTTTTAAAATCATTTGAAAAGTTCTATGCATAATGTAATGACAGGATGCAAGGTCAGGTCAAAAACAAGTCCTATGAATGGAAGCAGTATTATTTTGTTAATATTTGAAAATTTCGTTATTTATTGCAACAAATGAGTGACTCCTTTTGCCACAACTGCATATTGGTTTCCATACCTAGAACTTTTTGAAAAATTGGGATTGTTTTTGGGTCCTAAACTTTTCTTTAAACTTCCCTCGAGCATTAGCAATATAAACTTTTTGACCATGAAGTTGCAATAAATCTTCCAGAACAAACGTTTCGTCATGCAAGAATATTTTTGTTTAGACTTCCATTTCCCAGCTCTTTATTTGCCCTCTACATTTTTAGCAGGATTCCTCTCAGAAACTTTTTGGGCCTTGTATGTTTTTTAACCTGCATTAGCTTTAAGTTATCGTACCAAACCGAACTGCTTTCCTACCGCATGTGTTCTGTACTCTTTTGAAAATGCTTTCGATTTATTTCTGGCCCTAGAAACATTATTTGGAGCATTACTTACATCTGAATCAGGTTTTCTATTAACGGACAAGGTCTACCGGAACTGTATAATAAAATTGGAATCTGAAGGCAGACCTTTGTATACTAAGTTGGGTTTTGTTTCAAAATATTTAATAATTTTAGTGCGCAATTTCTTCTGGTCTGATTTTAGTCTTATTAAACAAGTTTTACAAAGCTCAAGAGAAAAAATCAAATAATATTTGGGTAATAAAAATTTTCCGATCTCAGTACTTATAAGATGTGTGCAGCAACCATTCCACTGTTTTCGAAAGTGATTTTAACAAGTTTTGCCCAAATGAAGGAGCGAAATAATATTATGACTTTGTATTTGATGTTTTTTCCATGCGAATTAACTGACAGCTTGTTCTGTTCTGGGCTGACACGATTTCAACAGTTTATAATATAAAATATCCCAGCGTTCAGCGTTGATTTAATATCACTTTTTGCGTTTGAGTTGATTGTTCTGTATCCAGATTATTTCACCAGTATTTTGTAGCATTTTAGCACAATCGCCTTTCAAAGTCTTTCGGCTTCAATTCATATGGGACCAAATTTGTATTATAGTTGACAAGATTTTTGATTTGTAAATAAATGCTATGAGCAATTCTGCATAACCTTGGTATCAAGAAGATTTGACTTCACCATTGATTTGGTATCATTTTTTGTGTTTTAGTTGATTGTGCGGTGTCCAGATAATATGATACAAAATATGAGTTCATTTTATAGCATTTTAGCAGCACATTCGCCGTTCAAAGTTTTTCGGCTTTAATTCATATGGCATCCAATGTGTATCTTCGTTCATAAGATGTTTAATTTGTACTGTTTTGAAACAGAACAGAATTTTTTCAAACTCTTTAATTGAAAAAATTCTTGGAATATCCCATATATTTCAATGCACTATTATTACAGTATAAATTTGTTTAAATTTTAACTTAAAACAAATTGTTATTTTAGTTACAAATTATGGAATGGAATACTAGTGAAAAGTACTAGTACGCATTTTCTACAAAGTTAACATAATATTAGTTAGGCTGACATGCTGGCCCACTTTCAAATCCTTATATTATTGCATACCTGTCAGTTGCAGATTTAAAGTTCTGAAATTACTTTAAGGACTAAAACTGGTAAATGCAATTTTATAGAATTAAGTTTAAAGCAAAACTTTTATTGTATTACGTTTGACATTTGAAATTTAAGGTTGAGATTATTAGAAAATCTTTAAAAATTAATTCAGATCTGATAATAAAAAATAAATTCATTTGAAAATATTTTTTAAACAATACGTTTCCTGAAATTGTAATACACCTCTGTCATAAATAACATTCCTTTTCATATTATTTCTCATTGTTGTCGTTGTCTATTTGTGGCATTCAACCATTTAGACGTTATAGAAATCCTCAAACCCACAACTAAAAATTCCTTATAATGAAGAGAGCAAAAAATAGTTGAAATTACTCTTGTCTTCCATCACACTTTGCTGGGTAAAAAATGTCTTTTGGAGTAAAAATTAAATTTAATGTCGGCATACATTTTTTTCACACGTGTTGTATTTACAGTGAGAGAAATGTTTTAAAGACATATTGAAGTGTTTCAATGGTTGGAAAAAAGCTGATTTTTATTTTAGAAAGGAAAATATTTAATAGGAACTGTTTAACGTTATATTGATGAAAAGTTAATTAATATGCTGCAACGATCGAAACAAATTGCCGTCAGAATCAATAAATAAGTTTTGTCTGTGAGAAGCCTTAATGTAAGATTGTGGTCCAGCTTCTTTGATTTCTTATTTTAAACGTAAAAACTGTTTTTAGTACAGTCCGATCCGTTATAACCTTCTGATTCTAACAAATACAGAGCATTAACTTTTCGGATTCTGCATTGATTTTTGCTAGTTAACGTAATGTCTGCTTCCAGTTGTTGTTTGCTCTTTCTTACTTAGCAATTACGAGTGAGATCGAAAAATTCTTAACATACATATTTATATATAAAATAGGAAGTGTATGTATGTATGTAACGAATGACTCTAAAACCGTTGGACCAAATTCGAGGAAATTTTCACAGAATGATCCCAAAATACCCGAAACTAACATAGGCTAACATAGTAACAGGGGGAGACGACCACCCCCCCACATACAAAGAAAATATTAAAGAACTATAACAGTGAGCGTTCTCAAATTTATTACCGACAACTTTCTCAAGGAACTGCTTTACTGGAGAAAATGTAGAACGGATAAGACCAGAGGGTGGTATCGCTCATACAAAGCAAATATTGCTTATCGAATATCTAATGACAGCGAGAGTTTTCAAATTTTGTCATAGGACAGATAAGATCAGGGGGGAGGGGTATCGCACATACAAACCAACATTTTTTTTACTTTCTGTCGCTATGCTTGAATAGGTAGTCCCTCTCCAATTTTATTTGATGTTCAATTATCTTTTAAGAAGAGCCCAATATCTCTTCACTGGTCTAAGCTTGTTTGGAGGATTTGCCTCTCTTGGTGCAAATACCACATTAACTTGTTTTTGTACCACTTAAGGGCTTTTTTACCATTGTGACAGGATGTCAAGTCCGGACAAAAATAAGTGGATACATTTTGAAGTCTTATGAAAGAAAACAGGCAACCTTTTCCCGCTGTAACAAACGATTGTCTTCTTTTGATCCAACTGCATATAGATTGTCAAGCCGTGAACTTTTTTGGGAAATTTTGACTGCTTTTGAGCTTTAAACTTTTACCAACATTCTCTCGAACAGAAGCAACTTACAATTTTTAACCAGAAAGTTGCGAAAAATCTTTCTGAATCTGAAAGAATATTTTTTGGCAGCGTTCCTTTCAGTAACTTTTTGAAACTTTTTCAACTGTTCGTACCAAATATTCCGTATACTGAGCTAATCCGGCTGATTTTCTACCGGATGTGTTGGGAGCTCTTTTGAAAATGCTTTCTATTTGTTGGTTTTGGAAACATCACTTGGACCATTCCTTCTACCTGAAACAGGTTCTTCATCAAGGGACAAATTCTCCGGGTACTGTTCAATAATATTGGAAAGACTTTGAAGACAAAGCTTTGAATGCTTTGCAAACTTTTTGTACAACTATGTTGGGTTTTGATGAAAATATCTAAAATAGTTTTAGTATGCAATTTTTTCTAATCACTCAATTAAATCGGTTTAACAATAAATTCATTTGCTTGAAATTAAAAATAGTAACTGACATGTTTTACAAAGGTAACTTAATCAAAAACACTTGAGTTAAAGTTTCAAATTTTTATGAAAAATGTCTTTTCAGAATTTTTCGATCTCACTCCTTAATTCAATTTTTTACTTTCACATTGATGTCTACCAAATACTGAATTATAATGATAGCTTTTTACCCTCTAAAATACCATATTTTTAATATTTCCACAGATTTCAATGCTACAAATTTATTTCATATAAAACGCCTTAAAATATGCTCAATTTCTTATTCAAATTAAACAAATTAAATTTTAAATTTTCTATAAGAAATTAAATTACTTAAATTCGAATTAATTTAATAATTTAATTCAGTAATTTGTTATTTATATATCCAAGATAATTCGATTCTTAAATGATTTTTAAAAGAATTTATAATAATTGTTTTTTTTTCTACATTCCTCCTTTCTTTCTCTTTATAAGTGTACTTGTGTGTGTGTTTTTAGGAAATATGAATAATTTATAGGAAGAGTCCTTTATTGGTAGAATAATTTTCTTTTTCATTAAATAACAAGAAATATGCAAAGGAAATGTGGGGGGGGGGCGAAGTATTTTGTTTCAGTTAAAGTTTTATTAAATTAATCAGACTTCGAGGAATACAAATATATTTTTATAAATTTTATATAAAACAAGTAAAAATGTACCCTACACCATATTGTCGAAAAATTAATGAACGACCCTCGTATAATTTGATTTTCCAATTTATTCTTAAGATTGTAGTACATTACTGGGACACTAATATTTATGTTAAATTAATGCGCTGTAAAATGAATTTTCCTGAAATTATAAACCGACCCTCGTTTAATTTTGCACATTGATTTTTGCTTATATGTTTCTTAATTTGACCAATTATTCTTACAATACCAAAATATATATATAAGAATTTTGCCCTTAAGAGAAATATTTAGAAGGGATTTGTATGGAACTGCATATTTTGGCCGATCGCTTCAGAATATTATAAGACTTATCTGTGTCAAATTTCTTTAAATAGCTTTGTATTTAAGATTTTTATGACCCATTCCGGGATGAACATTTGTATGGGAGGTACCTGAAATATTGGACTGAACATGGCCAATTTCAATAGGGTTCGTCCTTTGGCCAAAATAATAATATGTACAAAATTTAATCGAAATATTTCACAAATTGCGACCTGTAGACTGTTAACAACGTTAACATGGTCATCTAGACAGAAAAACGGACGGATGTTGTTAAATGGACTCAGAAATTTATTCTATATACTTAAAGGTGATTGTAACACTGAACCTGAAATGAACTAGAATTAAAGTAAAACTGAACTAGAACTAAACTAGAACTGAACTGGAACTGAATTTGAACTGAACAGAACTGAACTAGAATATTCATTAGAACTGAACTAAAACTGATCTTGAACTGAATTAGAACTGAACTGAAATAGAACGGAACTGGAACTGAACTACAACTGAACTAGATCTGAACTAAAACTGAAATAGAACTTTACTAGAACTGAACTAGAACTGAACTAAAACTGATCTTGAACTGAATTAGAACTGAACTGAAATAGAACTAGAACGGAACTAGAACTGAACTAGAACGGAACTAGAACTGAACTAGAACGGAACTAGAACTGAACTAGAACGGAACTAAACTGAACTAGAATTATAATTAGAACTGAACTAAAACTGAACTGAATTAGAACTGAACTGAAATAGAACTAGAACTGAACTAGAATTGAAACGAGAATTTAACTCGAACTGAAAAAAAAACTGAAACTAGATCTGTTCTGCAGTCAGTGAAAGCAATGAAAAATAATGGCAAATAAGTTGGATAAATATTAATTTTTCTATTTAATCTATATTTTTAACTATTAAAGCATAAAGGAATTTTGCTTTAACTTGTTTATATCTTTAACGGTATAAAACAGAATATTTAGTATCGGGATTAAAATTTGGCGTTACCTAATATTTTAGATAAACTTTGTTGTACAACTTTGTAGTAGTGACAATATACTTTTCTTCTGTCATTCTTTAGTTAAGATTAAATGTCACAAAATGTAATTTTCCTAGTTATGACACATTCCTAATCTCTTTGACATTGACTATATCATGGAAAGGTCAGATGCTGCTTAAGGACTAATAAAATTATTCTTAAAATTTGTTATAACTGCAAATTAGAAAAGCAATTTAAAATTAGTATTTATACCAAAATTATGTTGGTACAAATCAATATTTGTTGTTGTCAATGACTGACTCGTTCTATTGAAAACTTTTTGAAAATTAATTATTTTACATTTTTTTCTATTTATTTGTCTAACATTTTTTTTGGTAGCTGTTTGTGTTGGGTCAGTGGCTTAAATTATTATTTTTAATAAATTGTTTTTGTTTATCATACACGTGTGTGAATTTAAAAAAAATTCACTTTGACCCAGTTGGAGATTAAATGTTCAAAAAAAGTTAAAGCAGTGGTCAAAGAAATAGCACCGAGTTATAGTGGGCCGAAACTATATCTTGGGAAATAAATATTTAACTTTTGACAACCGATATAAAAGAATTAAGGTTTAAATTGCACCTCATAGGGAGTCCAGATTCGAAGTATATGATCGTTATGACTGATATGTATTTTGCTTCATTGTACTTAATCTTTAAGTTAAAGATGGTCCAACCAAAAACATCATGACCAGCTCGATCTAGAACTGAATTAGAACTGGACCAGGACTGAACTAGAATTGAACAGGAACTGAATTAGAACTGAACAAGAACCGCATTAGAATTGAACTGGAACTGAACTAGAACTAAACTAGAGCTGAACTAGAACTCTATTAAAATTTAAGTAGAACTGAATGAGAAATACATTAAAACTGAATTAGAACTAAACTAGAATAGCACTACAATTGAACTGGAACTGAACTAGAACAAGAGCTGAACTAGAATTGAAATAAAATTAAAGTAGAACTCAACGAAAACTGAATGAGAAAAAAATTAAAACTGAACTAGAAGTAAACTAGAATTGAACTGGAAATGAACTAGAACAGAACAAGAACTGAACTAAAACTGGACTAGAACTAAATTTAGTACTGAAGCTAGAATATGGAACTGAATCAAGAATTGAATTATAAAACTGAATCTAAACTGAATCTAGAACAGAATCTAAAGCTGAATCTAGAACAGAATCTAAAACTGAATGAAGAACAGAATCTGAAACTGAATCTAAAACTGAATTAAGAATTGAATTATAGAACTGAATATAAAACTGAATCGAGAACAGAATCTAAAACTGAATCGAGAACAGAATCTGAAACTGAATCTAAAACTGAATCAAGAATTAAATTATAGAACTGAATATAGATCTGAATCTAAAACTGAATCTAAAACTGAATCTAGAACTGGATCTAAAACTGAATCAAGAATTGAATTATAAAACTGAATATAGAACTGAATCTAGAACAGAATCTAAAACAGAATTGAGAACTGGAACTAAAACTGAGTCAAGAATTGAATTATAGAACAGAATCTAAAGCTGAATCTAAAACTGAATCGAGAACAGAATTTAAAATTGAATCTAGAACTAAACTATAGCCAAACTAAAACTGAATGAGTAATGAATTTCAACTAAATTGCAACTGATTTTAAAACGGAACTAAAATCGTTAATTTTTTTTTGTAATGTAATATTTTATTGACCACCACTGTTCTTTTTGTACTTTTAATTTTAGTCTTTATTATATATAAAGTGAAAGGTTATTAACAAAAGAGTTAAGTTATATTGTTTTTTTATGTTTTGTTTTCTAATGCTTTTGAATATTTTTAATTGGGATGTTTTTTTTCTCAATATTAAAGAAAAGAAAAAAACCTTTCACAAATTACAGGCATTTTTTTAGATACAACATCCATCAAATTTTTATAATTCATTTTAATTTAGTAAAATTATAGTTCTTTTCTCTTTACCAGTACTTTCCAAATTTATTTTTCTCACTTACATATCAGTTTAAACAATCTCGGTCATACTTTTTTGTAACCAACTATTATATGATCATTTTTTTTGTTATTGTTGTTTTTCTTGTTATTGTTGTTTATTAAATAATTGCTTTGAATTGAATATGACACTTTAAATAAATTCAATTGAAAACTTGGATTTTATTACAACTGTACAAAGTCCAAATGTTAAATGGCGAAAAAAATGAAAGGCAGTTGGGAAATTGTTTATTATATTTTGGTTGTGGTAAAAAAAATAGTTTCAAGGGCCATTAATATTCAGGGGAAAAGTACTATCTAATAATTCGATTGATGGCCTTTCAAGAGAGTTTTTTTACCTTTTCTGTTATTAATTATAATATGGTTGTTTTACAACCATACTCTTGTTACTGGCACAACCATAACATAGTTATGTGTTATTAAAAATTGTTCTTCTTAATGTTACTCTTCCCTCATCTCTCATAACAGTAAAGTCTTAATTTCCTTCATTTTGAAACATTTGAAATTTAATTTTAGTTTTATTTTCTTATCGTCAAAGTTCTTGGGAAAAATAAAAAATTGTTTCGGAAAATAAATCTTTGTTTATACAAAAAAATAATATAAATATTTTACTTTCTCTTTTATTACAAAGTCAGTCTGTATTTTTGTTATATAATGTTGGCTATTGGTAGATTAAATAAGATGAAATTCATGGAAAACTTAAGAATTATTTTTCTTCTCTTTTATATTATTTTTCCTTTTTCTACCAAACAATTTATTTATTTATTTATTTATTGCATTTATAATTTAAAAAACACACAAAAATTTAATACAAAAAATATTCTGAATTTCTGAATTTTTTTTTAATACAAATTAAATATTCATTTTAATCTTTTTATATTTCTTCTGTGATCACAAATTGCTTTATATCGCATTTAATGTTATTTAACGGCATTCACATATGTGTAACGGGAATATAGGTAACAGCTGCAATATATAAGGCCTTTTCTAGTAGCTTCAGAAAATATTTGAATGCTCAGTTCAATTAAATATAGACTAGAACTGTACTAGAAATGAACTAGAACTAAACTTTAACTGAACAAGAACTAAATTCAACTGAACTAAATGAAACTTCAACTAAACTAGATCCGAACTAGAGCTGAACTAAAACTAAAATTCAACTGCTAAAATTAAACTTAATTAGAACTGAACTTAAATTAAATTCAACTGAACGAGAACTAAATTTTGACTGAATTAGAATCAAACTAAACTAGAACTGAACTTGAAGGAAAATCAACTGAACTGGAACTAAATCAACTGTACCAGAACGAAACTTCAACTAAACTATAACTGAACTAGAACTAAGTTTTGACTGATTTAGAATTAAACTAGAACTGAAGTAGAACTAAACTTCAACTGAACTGGAACTGAACTTAAATTAAACTAAAATAGAACTGAACTACAACTTAACTCTAACTGAACTAGAACTAAACTCTAACTGAACTAGAACTTGAACTGAACTAAACTAAACTAGAATTAAACTAGAACTGAACTAGAACTAAACTAGAACTGAACTAGAATTAAACTAGAACTGAACTAAACTAGAACTTAACTGGAAATGAACTAAAATTGAATATAACTGAACTTGAACTGGAACTGAACTAAAACTGAACTAAACTAGAGTTGAACTATAACTAAACCTGAACTGAATCTAGAACTGTATGTTTAAATGTATCTAGAACTGAATCTAGAAATAAAATTCATATAGAACAAAATGCTAATCATCCGTCGACCGAAACTATTTTGTAACTAATTTGGTTCACTTCTAGTTCATTTTATGAACCTGATTTGCTCCCCCGCAATACCATTTGATTCCACTATCAAAAATATATGTTACCTCTTTTTTATTGTCATTAGAAAAGCTTTTTTTGTATTATAACTTGTAGAAATCGGTTGGGATAATAACGGGGGAGCTTTTCCGAAGACAATTGATTCGTTTGTAGATCATAATATCCGACAGATACAAAGTTATAAACTACTCTCGGGCACATATTTCGAGACCGACTAAAATGTTTTGGATCACGTTCCAGCATCGATCTTTAGAATAGATAGATATCAGAAATCGGCTTGATTCTTTTATTATCTCAAAACTGGAGTTGTTGTTTTCACTTGAAATAAATTTAATGTCAAAATGGTGGGAAGAGGTAATGACGAACAATGTACAATATTCTAAATAATATATCAACTTATTTAGTTTGCCATTTCCACATTGAGCGGGAAAGAGAGAGGAGAGTGCGAAGGTATAGAGGCAAGTCTTGAAACTTTTAAAAGTGAAGGCTCTACAAAATTTTAGACTGCCTCAACCACCGTCAATCAAATATATTAAATGCGAATCATTACTTACGATGTTACGAGGATCACTGATGCTCTTGCTTCCTTACAAAAGCTGAAGTCTACTGACACTGCATTTTAGAGAACAAACTTTTCTTAAGCTCTTTTTGAGAAGGCCTTCAGTTTCAGAAACTGTTACCAAATTTCCCTTTAAGATTTAACTCACTTTGTTACATAACAATATTACACATTTACGTAATTAAGTGTAATGAATGCTTTTGTCTCTGTACATATTCGGAATTATATACAAGTTATCATAAAAGGAGTTGAATTTTGAAATTTTCTTCATATTATGTAATAAAACAGTTGTTATTAATCTTTAACCCATTTTTTGATCACCCTTATTTGAAATTGTGATATTTCTTCAATCATATTTCCTTACTTTTCCGGGATATTGCTCTCTAATTTCTTCATTTTTTTGCCAAACCGATTGCCGATTTTCTTTATCAAATATAAAATGAGGTTTATTAAAGTGATCGTGAAAATGATTCCAAGATACGGATTAATTTGACTTCATCTGTTTCAAGAACATTCATATTAATGGGGGTCTTAAATGGCATCTTTTTTGATACATTAATGAAAATATTATCCATTGTGAGCAGCTACCGCTTCTCATATTTCTGGTAAAATAAATGAAGTGATGACGCCAAAAGAACAGCTTCAGCTTTGTGGAAAAGCCAATTTCTGTTACCCTGTTCTGTAGTGCAGCGAATTTCAATATAGACGTTCTGCATTGATCAAAACAAATTATAGTCAGAAATGGCAAAAAGTTTTTTGATCAGTCTTGCAAGATGTGTTCTCCTCAAACGATTAAATTCTCTTCGGTATATATAACTTATAGTCATCTGAATCGATTTAAAAACCCTTCTGATCCTCTCAATTAGGGAGCGTTTCCTCGCTGTCACGGTTAATAGTCAATCGTCATTGATTTAACTAGTTAACCGTGTTCCAAATTCTAAATGCCGAGTTTGACCATTGCACTCTTAAAACGAATCAATAACACAAAATACCCTTTTAATCGCATCAATTACAGAGCTTTGGCGTTGATTTGTATGGTTCAATGTATTCTAAATATTTTTGATCAGTCTTAGAGCGTCTGGCCGTGTCTCGTGATGTACAACTGATAATACAAAACACCCTTCTGATTCCACCAATAATGTCGTCATTAATATTCATTTTCAGAATGTTTAACCGAATTCCAAATGATTTCAATTGCCTTTTAGTAAAGGACTGTTGTGATCTTCTAAACTGATTAAAACCGATCTCAGTACAAAACAGTCCACTTGAAAAGTGTTTCCTTGACGCGGTTGATATTCGACTCTGGATTTGATTTAGCTGGTTGACCGAGTTTTATAAATGACTACTTGAATTCTGGGTTTATGTCATGTATCCAATTTTCTGCGCCAATTACAATGTTCAAACTTCACTTCCAACATGTAAATGTCTTTGGGACCAATTTCATTGCTTTGAATGTTTCCATAAACTTTTAAATCTAGGAAAATGTATTGTTGTCAAATAGTCATTGATTTGACAACTAAATCTCCTCAAGTAATCTCTTCTTACATTCTATCGCAATAACCACTTCTTAACGGTACAATCCCTGCTTTACAAGTTTTCTGAGTTGGAGCATGTTTATCGTTAGCTTCTACTTTCAGCAATATCCTTCAAGTCGAGAAATCAGACTTCTTAGCTAAACCTCTTCTTCTAGAAACAAAATTTGAGATATTTTTAGCGATTGAAAAAACAAAGTCCTCGATCGAAACTGATTCACAAAGACTGATTTATAAATATCACATTTTTAAAGGAAGAATTATTTGATAGTTTATGTCATAATAAAAAAAACGAAAATTTTGCTTGGCTAATGGCTCATAATGGGTTAATTATTAATTCGAATTTATATGTTTTGAAATAAATTTAAACAGATTTACCTTGACATTGAAATTCTTCACTTAACAACCATTTAATTATAAATTTAATGATTCATGTTGCTAAGGTTAATTGCACCTTAATACAAACCCCAAAAAGGGGAGGGGGATTAACCCACATTTTTTAAAAATGTCAGCAAATTTCAATTGGCCATTTTTGGACAGTATAAAATGGAATCAATAAGTGATAAGGCATCAGAATCGGAAGGCTTTTACATTTCCTAAATAACCCAGAGATATTATTTTATTCCTGTTCCCGATAAATTTTATTTTTGTTATATTTTTAAGGAATTTAACTCTCATGTTTTCATCATTATATTTTGATCTTTTAAAGAATTTTATACAAGTTCGCCTTCATTCAAGTTAAAAAATGTTTTCATACATTTTTTTGTTTTTATTTCCAAGATTCTTTATGAACTCCTTAACTGTTTTCAAGGAGTTTAACCACAAATAAGTAAAAAGACAATGTCGCAACTTTGAACTTGATTTCAAAGTAAAAATGTTATAAAAAAAGTTTCGAAAACAAGTACACTTAAAAAATAATATATGTCAGAGATACAAAAGTATATTCCTCTTAATTATGTTTGCTAAGTTCCTCTGCTGAAAGTATTGCACTTGCATTTTTCCAATAAAACTTGCAGCTAAATAAGTGCAAAATAAATAAAATTTGCCATTTTTCAAAAAGATTAGAGTTTTTAACAGATTAAGCATGAAATTTAAGATATAAAAACTATTTTTTTATTCCACTTTTGGTTCGTAAAAGAGTTTCAGCAATAAAACAAGCAGTCGTACAATGAAGGTACAGCTGCCTACGAACCCTATAAGTTAACGTTTAAATTTACTTATTTACTCAGCGCAAAATATTAGTTTTAAATACACTTTCATTTCAAGATTTTGGTTCGTAAACAGCGGTATTATAAAAGAACAGCAGTCAATTAAAGATTCTCACAAATGTTCAAATTCCCTACAAAGTTAAATATCGCTCAGGATAATGCGAATTTTGATTGCCAAAAGATTTGATTCCATTAAACAGAGAGTGACAGTGTCAAAGATAGCAGCCATACAAGAAAAGTACAGCTGTCATGGTCAATAGGTAGAGATCGGTTCTAGGTTAATTAACTATAAAAGTCATCCACATAAAGCAAACTTGATTTGTCAAAGATTTTATTCCATAAAAAGAAAAAGAGTGACAATTAAAAAGGAAGCAGTTGTACAATGCTGGTACAGCTGCTTACGAAACCTAAGTGATTTTTAAACGAGATATAAAAATAATTTCTGGAATATTTGCCAATTAATCCATTCTGCAATATGAAGTTCAGTCAGATACTAAATGAGGAGATCTTATCGGTTCAGAAATAGAATGAAAATGCTCGGTAAACAGTTCTTTCTTGGGTTTACAAAACACAATTGAGTTTTATCTTTGAAAAAAATATATGAATAGAATATATTCACATTTGTTCATGATATTTTTGATCGGGATATAGCAGCTTTGTTGTACATTTAATGGTTCAAGTTACCGCATAAATGTCATATTTAAAGGTCGCTTACCTTCCTTTGCAGACATTGCATAGAATTTATTATGGTCTATAAGAGTAATTCTAGCTCAACTAAGATTGGGATGGAGGATAGGCTCAATGTCTACTGGTGTCACATTGTCCGTAACTTATGTCCAGCATGTGGTCAAAAAACACATGATAATTGTCAAGCCAATCCTACAACTTTAGTGCAGAAATCTGCGGACTTATCCTATAGCGATGGCATAATTTTTTGCCTGATATTAAATCAGAACATGAATCAGCTATTAACGAATTTTAAGGAATATTTTTGTCTTCCTGGTGACACAGTGCTTTATTTAGTTGATACCCTTTACGTTAAACGAATTTATCCTTGAACAGCAATACCACCGTTGCTAAAATTATATACAAGGTTCCATTTTTTTGCTGAAGGAAGCTTTAAAAGTCTCATGGTAAAAATCTTAATTTAGAAATGACTTAGCCTACGATATCAGTTGTATTTAGGGTATTTTTTAGTTAATAGAAAAAAAATTATCCTCAATTGATTATTTCCAAAGTGACCGAGGAGAAAGAACAAAAATTAAAAACTATTTTCTAAGGAAAACTAAACATAAGAATTATGGATCCTAAGGAAAATATCCGATATTTGTATCCATCACCAAATTTCGGGCACCAGAAGCAATAGACTACATTTTAAATTCAAAACAAGTACGTGAAATGGGCAACCAGATAAACACAGTTGCCAAAATCTTTACTTTTGGCCAAAATCTTTACTTTTGGCAACTAAAATGACAACTTTTGTTGCCAGTTGCCATCTATAATATAATTTTAGCAACTGCTAAGCAACAGAATTCGATTGCTTTACGTATTCGAGCCATTGATTTTGTAACTTATTTTTAAATATAAATATGAGGTTTTTCTACTAATTAATACATTTGCAAAACGTAA
>PYHX02000495.1:76803640-76839314 GCA_004302925.2 Cochliomyia hominivorax | reverse complement strand
TCATGCTAAGAAAAATGTTTGCCTGAAATAAAACGTAATTGATACCTACCACACCTCTCATAGATCCGCTTTCGAAAAACGCTTTAAAGAGCATAAATTTCAAATAATGTTAATTTTTTATAAAAATGCCGTACAAAAAACCGCTCAGCGTTCCTACGACACTCGGTCAAAGATTGTCAACCAATGACAGCTGTTTAAAACGAAAGTTTTTTCCTTTCCAAGACAGATCTAACGGTGTACAGCCCAATTGTTACAACAGCAACAATTTTTCAAACCATAAATTCTTATTCTACGCAAATTTGTTCCATAATATTTCATGCCTGCGTCATGATGTAGTTTCTTGTATAGTCGGTTACAAATATTACTCCAAACTCGTTTTTTTTATATTATTTTCTCAATCTATTGACTGGACTGTGATTTATCTCTAATAATTGAAAAACCTCTAATTTCTTTTGTGTTTGTTTTTTATTATTTTCCAATGAATCGGCTGAGATTCTTTAAAATGAGCATTTTGTTTTTGTTGTTGTTTAAAATAAATCTAACAGGTTGCCATTGTTGTCAACATTTGGATCCATTCAATGTTTTGTATGTACATATGGCTCATTGATAGCAAAAAAGTTATAACTTAAAATTATATTTTTTTTTCGGAAATATATCTGGATTTCATTATTGAAACAAATAATATTTCAACAGCCAATACGCTCCTAGAATAACGCTTCATCTTCTTTAATACTCAATAAATTATGAAATGAGAAAAAATAGTTTTTTTCGTTATCCTCTCTGATACATGAATGGTTCGTTTAAGAAAAATGCTCAGTAGTTAAACTTTAATTTTTTGATTTATGACGATCTTACAGCAAATGGGCAATATATATACTGTCTGTTTAAATGATTTTCGGTCTTTTTGTATCAATTTAATGTCTACTCCTCCCATTATTATAATTGGACTATCACAATGTTTTTATCAATCACGTCACTGTCTTTTGGTTTGGGATATCAAGGAATTTATTCATAAAATAAATTTTTATTTATTATTTTTTTACTTTCAGATTAATTGAGATTGATTTTCAAGATTTCAAAATGTAAATATTTATTTTTCTAGACATTCGTTCCTTTTTTAAAACGTTAAAACTTTATTAATTAAGACTGCTCGAAACATCTTCCTCAGCATTATCCTGATGGAATATGTAATTCTCATCATTCATTTCTCTTCCATAAGAGAGATATGTATCTTCCAGCTATTTATTTTTGTTGGTAGAACACAAATTTATATTTGCCAACTGTAGCAAATGCTGTCCAACCAGAACACTATCACTGTCGAATTATGTTTTAACATTCGAACATCTTTTGATATCAATCCTGTCATACTCATGAGTCAAGATCGTCTAAATTATTTTTTCGTCAGAGAAAATTGTGGGTGTGGGCGGAAAATAGGACATTTATATATGTGACCATGGGATTTGAGACATCCGTGTGCATGTTGTTCAAAGTTGTCATTCATTTTGCTCATATCAGTTTATGATCTGTTCATATATTCGAAGATTCTTTTCTAACAGGCCTTGGTGGTGACTCTATTTGTGTATGTTTAATTAGGATGATTCATCCGATAACATCCTAGAAAAAACTACATACTGAACATTTCATTATGTTCCATAACTGGAAGGATCTTTATTTTCTCGAGTAGATGATGCATTGACCTGTTACGGTCCATAAGCCTGCATTTGGTCTACTTTAAATATTTTTTCCACTGTGTATCTCTTAGTAAAGGAGTTCACACTGGTGTACTGCCAGCAAATACTTTGATGACCTCATTTCTATTTCACAATTTATGGGTGATTGTAGTGATACGAGGTATGGAGGTAAATAGTCTGTTAATGTAACTTGAAAAATCTTTGGATGGAAAAAAGTCAGAATTAATACTCCATCGACTGCAATGTAGTGTTTATAGTTAATAATGGTCCGTAGCCATTATGGTACAGTCGTTCGCATATGTTTCATGTCGACCCCGGCTGAAGGAGCTGGGAGTTTCTTTCATGATAGAAGTTAAACAAGAATGGTGATGGAAATTTACAGTATTTTACTCTACGAGGTTTTGATTTTCTATCTTGATATTCAACGAACAACGGACGACCACTTAAATAGTTCACAATCCATCTCTTCATGTTGTTCAGCAATAAAGACTGCAGGATGTCCTGGAAGGGAATTTTTGAGCTTCTGCTGGCAGGATTCTTATGTCATCTGCTTAAATATTTGTCAACCTTAAATATAAATTTTCGCTCAGCCAAAAATAAACTCTAATGCATCTTCTCTTTCAAAAGGTGAATTATTCTTATACTACAGGAATGGAATTGCTGCCGAATAATAAATCTAATCATTAATATTCTCTAAGATCATCCAGAAATTCTTAGTAAATAAAGCATTTTCCTTAAATTTATCTTAAAGGAAGAAATGTAGCAAAAATTTTATTTAATTTGTCTATTAATGTCATTATGTTCCTTTGGGGTAAACAATTAGCAATAATTTTCATCAAATGAAGGAAAACCCGTGGCAATAGAAGGAAATTGTTTTCTTTCAAATAATGGCTTAAATAGTTAAGACAATGCTTAAGGGTGACATTTAAAGAAAAAATATAAATGACCTGTTGAATGCAAATGCCGTGTAACTTTAAAGTTGCCTCTTTGGTATCATATAAAAGATCTGATGACAGGGATCTTAAGTAAAAGCCATAAAAAGATTTGGACAAAAAGTAATTGTATGAGTTCTAATTGCAGTGAATTAGTTATGAAATATTTTCATGAAGGAGTTAATGTTTATTTAAGTACAGGACAACTTTCTTGAGTTAATCTCTGTTGGTTTACAATTGTGGTTCTCAATTAAACTTCTCCAAAGATTTTGCAAATGTTAGATTAATATAGGAAAGACACATTATAAACTTATAGGTTATGTAACAACGAGATCAATCTGGAGTCATGGAGCATTTGTTATGTCAGTATTAAAAACTTAATTATGAAGTAGCTTAACCGGCAGTTGATTAATGGATTTAAATACACAAGATTTAACAGGACTTAACTCAACATGACAATTTTTTCTCTGGAAAGAACTTCTCGATGCAACCCAACCATTACAACATGACGCAGGCTAAAAATATGTATAATCAACCCTCGAAAATTTGATTCTATGATTTAGGGCTGCAAAAAAACTTACTTTTTTAAATATTTTCATGATTTATCATAGTTAAAAACCATAGGAAATTATGGATTGATCCTTGCAAAATCTGGTATGATTTCTTGGTTGGGATTTATGCAGTTTAATTTTATAGTCTTTATGTAATCATTTTTATACCGATCATCTGGAAATTAAACATACGGATTTCGATTAGTACGTAATTTATTTGTACAGATCATGAACTTCCATTATGCTTCGCCTTTGACCTTAACAAATTGTCTCCACCAAATCACCAAAATTGTTACTTGTAGAATGTTTAAAACCTTAAGAGTACAGACAGTCAGTAGGTTGGCCAAACAAACGGACGATCATCTGGTAATTAAACATACGGATTTCGATTAGTACGAAATTTATTTGTACAGATCATGAACTTCATTATGCTTCTTCTTAGGCCTTAACAAATTGTCTCCATCAAATCTCCAAATTGTTACTTGTAGAATTAAAACCTTAAGAGTACAGACAGTCAGCAGATTTTCCAAACAAACGGACGGAATATGGTTAAAATAATTTAGAAAGTGATTTTGCGTTTTTTCCGCTTCTTTAGAGACTTTAAAGTCGATTTATGAGTGAAACCTCTAATTTTATATAAATATACATTTTTTACTTAACAATTTTTTTTTTCGAAAACGATTTTATTTATTTAAAGTGCTGCCATCATTTCGGTTCCTTTTCATTAATTTATTTTATTTTATTTTTTGTATTTTTTTCTTTGGTTATGTGATCTGAATTTTGCAATTTAATCATTTGCAAATATGTACGCACATTTATTGAACATATGTTTCTTATAGCCAAACGATAAATTAATTAAATATAATATAAAATTGATCGAGAGACAAACCCAACAAACCAAAAATGTTTTAAAATAAGTTTGTAATAAACTTACTAGCGCAAGTGTTAGACTTGCAAAAGTGTTATGATAATTGTTGTGAAACACTTGTTTACAATTAGTTTATTAAGAAAATTGATCTCTTGCGGTAATATTTTAAGTTAAAGTAATAGTTTTTGAAACATGATTGAAGTAAACTTATTATCGTAATATTTTTATAAGCTTAGAAGCTCAATTGAAATAACTTTTTTATTTTTTTTAAATATATTTTTGAACTTTTTACAATTTATTTCTATTTCATTTGTTAATGTTTTATAAATTCGTCTTCACCAAATCCAATAGAAATGGCGGCATTTATGAAATTGGAAAATTAATGAATATAAGAGAGGAATTATCAAATAGGCTTTATTTAACTTACAAATAAATCCGTGAATTTTTTTTCAGAATCCAAATTATCTTCAGAACTTGTAATCCCGTTTTCCCTTGTATCCAAATTTGCATCATTAATTTTGAAACTCATCTGACTGGAGCTGATTGGAACTTCACTTATATTACTTATTTTGAGTGTTTTATCATTGATTTTTAAAACAAAAAAAATTACAAAACTATTGCGAGTATTGATCTTTTACAATTACATTTGTAAATATTGTTATTCCAATAAGTGTATAGCAAGTATTATTACAAATACTGTTGCTATAGGAAATATTTTGAAATTAATTATTTTAAAAATATTTATAATTTTTATTTAAAATAAGCCTTTAATAAGTATGCTTATGAAATGTTGTTGAAAATTCTTTATGATAAGTTTATTTTAAGTTATATTTATAGTTTGTGTTTTGGCTTGATTTGTTGGGAAAGTTTTTTGTCACACACATGTACATACAAATAAAAATGACTTGTTTTGCGTAGTAGAGTCATGACAATTAAATGTCAGAATTGTGTTATATATTAAATTTATTTCAGATTCTTTTTTTTTTGTTTTGATCACTTAAGAGTTATTGACCCACTGGCCCTGTTTCGCTTGCAGCTTTTAAAAAGAATATTTTCTTTATTACATACTTACATGTTTTATATGTAACTCATATATATAAGTTGTTAAGATTAAACTTGGTTTGCGGAATAATAAGTAGTTTCAAATCACCAGGTGATTTCATTTCATTTTGTTTACAAATAATTTTCACTAAAAATTTCTGTTTAAATAATTTATATTGAAGAATTATAATAAATCAAAATATTTATTGCAAAATATTTTGAAATGACCTGAAATTGGGTTAATATTTGTAATAATGAGTCAATATAAAATATCAAATTACCCCAAAATGGGGGGGGGGGGGAATTAACAAAATTAATCATTTGACAACAATTGACTTAAATTAAATTTATATGAATAATTGATATGTGAACTTTTTTGTGATATACTGAAATATAAGTAACCCATCTCTAATACTTTACAAGGAGTGAGATCGCAAAATTCTTAACATACATATATAAAAAACCACTAAACTCACAGGTTTCATTTTTTATTTGTTTGAATTTATTATTGCAGTTTTATTCACCATATGAATGATGATGACTTTTTTCGCAAACTCTTCCATTAAAGTATTTTTAATGCTTTCTGTCGCTTGGCTTGAGTCGGTAGTTTATCTCCTTTTAATATTTACTTTTTGATAACTTTTTTGTGCTATTTAAATTCTCTTTTAACAAGAGCGCAATATACCTCTACATAAGTGGTCTCATTATGAAGCCTTATGAATGGAAACCGTAAAAATTCCTTGATGTAAATTTCGTTATTTATAGAGCCCGTTGTAAAAAAAGATTGGCTTTGACTGCTTTTAGGTCCTCAACTTTTCTTTAACATTCCCTCAAGCATCAGTAACATAAAACTTTTGACCGGGAAGTTGCGAAAAATTCTACAAGAATATTTTTTTGGAAAATTTGATTTCAATTTCCGTGTGGCTTAAACAAGTTTAGCCGCGTGTCTGTACCTGTATCAACTTTTATTTTATATGTCCGTCTGTCTGTCATTCAGAATTCAATGAAATTTGGCCTGAGAAACCAGCCTCTAAATTAAAGAGAAGATCTTCTCTTTAATACGCAGAATTTTTAACTATAAATTGAAAATATTTGAAATTTTGCCATAAGATAAAACTATATGTACCTTTTTACTATATCAAAAATGATCAAAATCGGTTCAATATTAAAAAAAAGTTATTTTATAAAAATAAAAGTAATTTTATAGATCATTAAAGATTCTTTTATTGTATTCAAAAACCGAAAACGAAACCGGTTAACCGGTTTTTCTTTGCATTTCAGGAAAATCGGTCGATTTCGAATTATTCGACATGCCCGTTTTTTCAGTCGTCTAACCGGTTTCTTTTCAAACTTATCACTTTTATATTCAGCTGCAGTTTTGTATATATATGTATGTATATCGCCATGACTGTGTATACATTCATTCCGTGTGTCACACGGGCAAAGTATTGTATACATTCTTAGAAATCATATTCTGAATCGATTTTGCTATGTCCATCTGTTTTAGACATAATCACGCGAATAAAAATAAATAAGATTCTACAAATTTTTTAGTTCAGCAATATAAACTTTTTAGCTATAATTCCGATATATTCAGAAATTAAACGAAAAGTTTCTGTAAAGCAAAAATAATGGTTTAAAATAAAATCACAAACCGTATTCGAAACCGGTTTTTTGAAAATCGTAATTTTTAAATAACTAGAAAACAGGTTTTTTGAAAATATTGTTTTTATTATTAGTTTCTTTGTTGTATTTAACAAAAACTTTCATATATTGTATGCATTTGTGAGTGTATATGTGAATGTGTATATAGGAAACACAACAGAATAGCCGAATATAGAATTTTTACTCGTTTAAAAATATGAATTAATTATGTACATTTTTAAAATTTTTTGGCCACTTTTTTTATTAGGATTTAATCACTTTTTAACTTCTCTCTAATATTTAATTAATTGAATTTTTCTTTTTTTTGTTTTACTTTAAGTTCAATCAGAATACAGAAACTCGGAGCAAAATCTTTTTTTTTCTAATGATCTTTATTTTTACTCTTCTTTGAGGAGATTAAAAAAAATAAAACTCTTTTTTTTCGATTAAAATTTTAATCTTTATTATTTCTATTATGCTCTGTGCAAAATCGAAAAAGAAATTATTTTGTTCTTCTTTTAGCGAAGAGTAAAAAAAAAAGATTATTATATTATTACTCCTCAAAATTGTGAAATGAAAACAAAAAAAAAAAAATTCATTGAAACTTACTATTGTTGTTTTATACTAAAAGAAATCAAATAACAAAAACACACTGAAATTCTTAATATGTGTGTACGTTTGTATATTCATACAAAGATTGTACACATACAAATAACCCTTTTTTAGCTGAATAAAAAACATTTTTCACACGACTTTGAAATTCTTTTTCTGGATTTTGCTCTTTTTTGATTTTTATCTTTTTTTGATTTTAATCATTTTTTAGAATTAAACTTTTGTTTCAAGAGCGATAAAAAAATAAAACTCTTTTTTAAAAATTAAAATTAAACTCTTTACACGATTCGATAGTTTGAAGATTTAAAAAAAAGAGCCAAAAACCGTACCTTGAGTTCAATAGCAGTTTAAATCTCCCAAACCTTCTTTTTTTCAAGTTTAATTGCATTTAAATACATATTTAAAAAATGCCTTTAATTTGATATTTCAAATTTGCCACATGACAAAATATTCATTGTGTGTATGAAGAGTATTTCAAAAAAAAAAGCGTGTTAATAATTTCAGACATTTTTTTGTTTAAGATGTTAATTAAACATATAAAATACGTTAATTTTCCCTTTTGGCATTGAAAACAAATTAATAAAAAATTATATAAAAATAATAAAAGAAGTATAAATTTTGACACAAAATTATTCTACAGAAATCAGAAAATATTAATCTAAATATTAATACAATGTTGCTTAAAGAAGTCATTTTGACTTGTGTTATAGATTGTTAAGTTTAATTGATTTTTATTAGTGGTTGTTTAATCGATAATTAATTTCTAAGGCTGATAAGACTAGAAACAGAAATGGTCGCATGCGAAGCACATCACACATACAGCTGCAGTCAAAATAATAGCACCACTCACATGTCACATCTTTGTTGCTGATTTGTGTTGAAATTTATAATTAACAAAGTTTTGAAGATGCATGTTATTAGAAATTTAGAATAATGCGTTGGTCTAAACATTGTATTTCTGGAAAAAAGAATTCATTAAAAAGCATGGTTCTGATGAACAAACTTATGTCGACATAAGAATCAAATGAAATGGTTAGAAATACCATAACCTACAAATTAAAAATAGGAAGTCATGGACGGCACCTTTACGTCAAATGAGGAAGGCGACATTTATCTCAGCAGCAGGGATTTTAAAATAATCTCTTAATAAGTACTGAAACTCTATCAGAAGGCTTAAGAAATTTAACTTGAAAGCCGCCCTTTTTAACTGCTCCGCATGTCGCAAATAGATTAGAGTTTGGCATATGGAAAAGGGGAAGTGCTATTGTGTGGACAGATGAGTCTAAAACATTTTTTACTCTTGTAAGGAGGCATGTTAGCAAAGAATGTAATGAACAATTAACAACAAAAACTTTCAAACACGACGGTTCTAGGATGTTAAAATATGAATATGTGAAAATGTTGGACGAAGTATTTCTACCGTATGCTACTGAAGAAATGCCACTGATTTGGGCCATTCAAAATGAGAACAACCCGAAACATTCTAGCAAAATAGCTAAAAAGTGGCTCCAGAATAATGGAGTCACTGTCACGAAATGGCGTGTACAGTCTACTGAAGCATAATTTGGAATTGGTAATTAAACCAGCAGACATAGAACTCTTTTATCCTGGAAAGGTGCCGGAGTGTAGTAAATTCAATCGGAAGGCAATGTTCGGTTGTGTGACACAGCTACTCCCCATGTAGAGTAATCGCTTTTTTAAAGAACAGATTAAGTACAAAATGTTAGACGAATAGGACCATGAAATATACCCATAAAAAATAAATATTAATTATCGATTATCTGTGAAACTATTGTTGCTAGAGTGGGGGCGATGATCCCTCCATTTCCAGCAAATATAAATTTCTTATTGATAGGACCATCTTCATATAAAGCAAATCACTTGCTTAAAAACTGTCTGACTTAAAAAAATATACGATGAATAGGACCAATAAATGAATATTAATTATCGACTATTTGTAACTGCAAACATGCAGGGCGGCTAGGACCAGTGGTATAGGTAACCTTTCAAATAATAACTATCATTATTATTTATCTATTGAAACAAGAGATTTAAAATTTAATCTCTATTACTTTCTTGACGTAAATTACTGCTTAACTGGAAACAATATAGGGCGACTGGGACCAAAGGATGCCTATTCATAAAGAGCAAATATTATTTGTCGAATATCTTTAGAAATATTGCCGTGTAAGTTTTTCTATTTAGTACCAATAATCTTAATTTTGCTTAAGAAGAAAAATGTATGGGGGATATGATCAGATCAGGGAAACATTAATTTGGCAATATCTAAAGAAAGGGGCTTTATTGATTACCAGCTCTTTTAACTATCATTTTCTGATTCGATTTAACAAAGTCCATCCATCCAACTCTACAGTTCGCCATTTTATAGATATATCGATGAACTTAGGTACAGAGATGAAGTCTATTGACAGTTCAGTACTTCAGGTTACTCATCTAAACATGTTCTCTCAAAGAACGAGTCCATAATTAATTTTGTCAGATGTCTATTTTTAAGCGAGTTGTATGTTAAAGATTTCCGGAGCAATTTCATTGAGTGTTAAGTACAATTTCAATGCTTCAGGTAGCTGCCATAAAAATTTTCTCTCAAAGTGTTCATATAAGCGAGTTCATAATTAAGGTTGCCAGATGGCCAATATTTAATGTGAATTAAATGTTAAAGATTTCCGGAACAATCTCAGCATTACTTGTTGGAAAGTCTTAACTTAGGATTAAGACATGGAATTATTTAAATAGTTTTATAACGGACTTATTGGAATAAAATTGGACATAACAATTTTTTAAATATTTAATGCTTCAGGTAGCTCCCATAAAAAATTTTCTCTCAAAATGTGTTTATAAGCGAATCCTAAATCATGGTTGCCAGGGGCCAATATTTCATGTGAATTAAATGTTAAAGATTTCCGGAACAATCCCAGCATTACTTAATGGAAAGTCTTAACTTAGGATTAAGACATGGAATTATTTAAATAGTTTTATAACGGACTTATTGGAATAAAATTGGACATAACAATTTTTTAAATATTCTTTGAAGTGAGAAGTACAATTTCGCTTGATTCATTTCTATATATGTTCTTCTTTTCAAGAGGAAAACAATTGATATAACATTTGAAAGCTTTTGCTATAATATTTTCATACAATTTTCTACTCATTATATTTCAACCTTTTGAACTATAGAGTCCTTGTTTACATTGCCAAACGCTTTTTTGAAAGTTCCCACAATTTTTTGATTAGTATTTTTGTGCCATTTTTAATTATCATCATTTTAGCTTTATTTGTATGGTATTTTGGCATTTTAATGAAAAAAAACAAATTATTTAAATATAAATAATTGTTTTTATTTGTTCAATAACTGTTATTTAATTTTATTTATTAAAGTTTTGCAAAGAAAAAACAAAAACAAAAAAATATTTAAAATTCAAAGAAATTCCTTTGGCAATAAAATATTGCAATTTGTATGCTTGTTGTACCACCGAGATATATCGCTTTAAAATTTGTAAATAATATATAAAATTAAAATATATATATATATATATATATATATATATATATATATATATATATATATATATATATATATATATATATATATATATATATATATATATACATATATACATACAAAATGTTGCTGTTGTTGTTAATATATATATATATATATATATATATATATATATATATATATATATATATATATATATATATATATATATATATATATATATATATATATATATATATATATATATATATATATATATATATATTAACAACAACAGCAACATTTTGTATGTTTTAAATTGTTTTTTTTAATTAAAATATTCAACTCTAAATGAACAATAAAATACCGGTTTGACATTGATCCAGAGGTTTTTTTTGTTTATGTATAATTTTGCAATAATGAGGGCAGTTTGAGAAGGGCTTTAAGTGTACTTATATAATTATATAGGACCTTTGAAAAATGGGCCAATGAATTAGGCGGGCAGCGGTCATAAAACGCTTTTCTATAACTTTGAAGAAAAAAGATTTTTTTATTCAATTTCACATGCGGTGTTTTGCGATTGATCGAATTATATTGTTTGGGTATTATTTTACCATTAAATTTCACCCATCATTTCAGAATTACTTTCTGAGCCGCTTTGTTGTCTGTCCATGTAATAGATCGATTAAAATTTTAACGTTTAATTTCGAATCGATTTCTGAACACGATGTCCGTCTTTATGCCCGGCTGTCTGTCCATTTTTAGGCCAATGGCTTTATAATAATGTCTACCCGGAATGCGTTTGGGCCAAAAATTATACAAATATTAAGAACATTTTAATTTAAACTCTTATTCACATTACCGAAAATCACCTGAAATAGTGCAAATCTCTCTTTAAAAAAATATATCATATAATATAGGTTGTTATATAGTCATTCTTAACCGATGATAACCTCCTGTTTAATTTTAGCTTTGAGATTTTTTTCCTAAACTAAAGATTTTTTTCAAATTAACGAAATTCTTATGAGTTAAGATGGAGAAGAGATTTCCCATATACCCACGCACCTGCTTTATATATAATATATTATAGTCCAGTTTTTATAAAATTTGTTTATCATATTCTTATACACTTGGGCACATGTGTGCTCATAATATTGATCATAATATGGTTTTGGCATAAGCATACTTCAGTAAGGAATTAATCATAATATGTTAGCTTGTAATTGAAATAAACATCGTTATGGTTATGTATTCTTAAAGGTTTGCTTGTGTTACAATCATATTATGATCAATATGGTTTCAATAAAAATAGTAGTAGTAGTGTTGTTGGACATTTTTATGTTATTTTATTAATCATAATATGGTTAGTAAAGACCCAACCATAATATGTTACCTTGCCATTATGCTTATAAAAACCTCTGTGAATAGAGAAAAAAAATTAAATAAAAACATATTTCTCTTTTTGAAAGACCTTCTCAATTCACCCTCGTTTCAATAAATTATTGTTAACAAACTAACTGTAAAATTATTTTGGAATATTCCCTTGAAATCATTTTCAATTGCAATTGGTAAATGTTTATAATGTACTAGCTAAGACCCGGTGCGCTTTGCCGCCCTTATAAAGTGGATCGGTACCCCTACCCATAATCCTATACATCCTACATTTTGGCCAGTAAAATAAATCCTTTGGAAAGTAATTAGAAACGATTTGAATAATCTCGCTTTGCTTTGTATGGGAGTACTTCTTCCCTTAATCCTACCCGTCCTATATTTTGATTAGTAAAACAAATTCTTGAGAAAGTGTTTGGGTTAGAATTTGAGAAGAATTGCTGTTATAGTTCTTTAGATATACGATAATCTATATTTTCTTTGTATGGGGGACACCTCTCCCCCTGATCCTATCCGTCCTTCATTTTGTCCAGTAAAACAGTTATTTGAAAAATTTATTGGAAACAAATTTGAAAATTCTCGATTTCTTTGTATGGAGGCTACTTCTCTCCCTGATCCTACACAGTTCTTCATTTTGTCTAGTAAAACTGTTCCTTGATAAAGTGGTTGGTATCAAATTCGAAAATTCTCGCTATTATAGTTCTTAAAATATTCGACGATCAGTATTTGCCTTGTATGGGGGCTGCCACTTCCCCTGATCCTTCTCGTTTCACATGTTGAATTGTAGAAAAGTTGCTTGAAAAAATTACTGGAATCAAATTTGAAAATTCTCGCTCTTATATTCCTCTCCCCCTGCTCCTATCGACAGATCCTTTTGTGAAATTTTCAGCAAAATCGCTGCAGTGGTTTAGATCTCTATAAGTGCCAAACAAACAAACAAACACATTTTCATTTTTATATATATAGAGAGATTTATTACGAACATTCCCTTTTAGTAACACCAGAGTCTTAACAAAACTCAAATGTCAGTTCCACACTCTCATTTGTATTTTTTGTAGAAGTTTAACACACTCTCAGCCATTGTGGTTGGGGCGGAACCACTCATATGCATGCAATAACAACTACAAACAAAATAATATTCACCACTACAGCTAATGTGAACCACAATGTTAATTATCTAATGGTTTTGCATTATATTTCGGAAATCAAACAAAATTTTGTATTTTTTGTTGTTGTTCTTTTTTTATATATAAAACAAAATGAAATAAAAAAAATATCAAATCATGTTTGAATAAATTAAAGTGCCCGGAGACAAAAAAAACCTAAATCGAACTTTTTCAGGTTTAAGCTTAGATTTTAATAACAATAAGAAACCTTTCAAAAGCTTACTACTAACTGTGCAACAAATATTAAAGCTTTTGGTGAAGGGAAAGTGAATTAATGAATGAGAATTAATGAATAATTTTCAATTTATTGTAATCCATTTGATTTGGAATGTATTTTCCGTTTTTAACCTCAAACTTATGTGAGGTGAAATTTTGTTAACGTATCTGAGCAGATGATGTATAATATACATCATATTTATTTTACATATAATTTTTAATTTATTTGGTTTATTCTAAATCAATTTCAAATGCCACTAAAATTCCACTAAAGAATTCCGTGCCTTTAGGAAGTTTTTTTAAGGAGCTATGGAATTACACTACAGTACAATTTGAGTCTGTAACTTTTATTTGATTATGAACGGAATTTATTTCTTGTAGTCCAAATTTTCATAATCTGTTTCATCTGAAATCCATAACGTAAGAATTAAGAAAAAAGGGACTTTTGATCCCATAAATCTGTCAAATATCAGAAAAACATTTCCGAAATTGTATCATCCATGCTGTTCACAAGATATAAACCTTGTGATCCACTACTATTCTAGACATTTCAAAAAATGAATCTGACACGATTTAAAATATTTTAAGCGCCGGACAAACAATATAATTCTATTTTTCCAAAAACAGTTCCAGTTTTGCGATAAATAATAGATCACGCCAATTTCTGATACCAGTTTGAAGTTGTTCTGACATGATTGGTAGTATATAACAAAATCGGTAAATGATCCAGTAGAACTAAAAGATTTTTGGTTCAACTCAACTTCGGTTGATATTAAGTTTATCTATTCTTGACTTTGTTAAGTTATTCTGACATGATTGGTAGTATATAACAAAATCGGTAAATGATCCAGTAGAACTAAAAGATTTTTAGCTCAACTCAACTTCGGTTGATATTAAGTTTATCTATTCCTGACTTTGTTAAGAATCTGTTTTCTTTAAATCAGGTTTTAAACTAGATAAAAAATATAATTCTCTTTAGACCCCATTCCGATTTTGAGATATAGAGTAAATCACTTAAATTTCTGATGCCCTGATTTAAAGTTAAATGTAAAGCTGTTTCAAAAAAAGGGATGTACTTTGTTTTAAACAAATGGTAGTCAGAAGGGGAGACCAAAACTTATCGCCTGCTGATATACAATTAGTTTAGGATCGCTTTTACAATATATGACAGAGTGTTGCCAGGACATAAGATTATAGCTTCTTGTATGGTAGTTTATGGCCAGACATTTACAAAGCACTCTTTAGCATCTTCAAGCTTTTTTTGCTAAGGAAGCATCTTGGATTCTGCTCTCAAACGAATTGTCGTGTGTTTAAAAAGCTCTCATTTAAGACCAACAATATGGAGTATTATTAATTAATTTTTATTCCCTTCTTCATTTCAGATCTTCCATTATTTTATATAACTTGATCTCCTTTAAAACCCAATACTCTTCCACATATACATTTTGGAGAAATATCTGGTAAGTTCAAGAAAAAAACTTTAACACAATCTTAAAAAAGATTTCAAGTCAAGGTCTTAGTCTTCTCGGCCACACGATCTTGAACAAGCTCAGTGTGATTTTGCCAAACTAATTGAGGCGAAATGTTTGCAATTTTCTTTCATATATTTTATTCGGACGCAAAAAAAAATCCGAAAATGTATTTACACAAGGGTTTCGAATTAAGGTTGAAAACTCACGATTGCGATCGGCATCTATGTTTTGTCGCAAAGCATACTGGGCGGGACTACACTGATAATTTTTTCACTTTTGAAACATTTTTTATTTAGACAAATGAAATCAGGAAATGTATTGCGTTTTGAAAGGCAATTATCAGTTCGAAATCAGAACGGTCAGAGGATCATTTTTAGGAATAGTAGATTAATTCAGAGGTCTTTTTTTTTTGATGTTACGATATAATCCCTGAGGTAGACAACCAATGATAGAGAATGATCATAACGATTATAATAACTTAGCCCTGATTACTTTCCTATGAACAATTCTTTTACTGGAATAATTAGAAAGCTGAATATCATAAAGACTTATATTAACGTTTTTCAGTTACTTTCCAGACAAACGGTTTTATTGGAATAATTGGAAGGAGGATAGGAAGAGGATCAGTTATATTAATATTAAATATCTTAATAAGAGAGTTTTCGACATTTTGGGATCAATTTACTTGTTTTAGAAAATAAATTAGGGCTGATAGGATAGGGAGGGCAGATACCTCCCTTTATTATTATCGAAAACCTTTACAATTATTAAGTCCAATCTCAGTTCAATTAAATTAATGTGTCATGTACATTAAGTATTTTACGAACTTCTAGATATTTTAAATTTAAAAAAAAGCTGTTAGGAAATAACTTTTCCTCCCACCCAATAATGCCACTTCAAATTCATGTAAGTTTTCTTTTATCATTCACTGTTCATCTAACTGCAGGTTAATTATTTTTTACGAAATTATTTCGGTAGACAATGTTTCAGAGGTTTTTTTCTTTTTTGGATTTTTAAGTTGTTATTTGAAAGTCAAACTTGTTGAATGTGTTAGTTTTTCGGTTATCGCAGCTGTTTCGGTCGAACAATAATTAAAACAAATAAATACATATTTTTTTTGAGGTAAATTTGCCCTATCAAGTATCGAATATTTCTGTAAATCAATTGTAATAATTGCGTTACAAAATTATTATCATTATTGGTATTATTTTTTAATCGTTTATAATTAAAAAAAGAAAATATAAATATTTATTTATTTAGTATTTATGACATTTTATTGTTATAAGTCTCACGTGTATTCGTTATTTAAAAATAAATATGTTTTGTGTATTGAGTATTCAAAATAATGAATTATTTTCGATATTTCTTAATGCATCAGTAAACTGACCATATTATATGACCATGAAAAAATAATTTTTATACCCTTCACCCTGTATATAAGTTTGTCATTCCATTTGTAATTTCCACAGTTTTCCATCTAAAACCCCCAAAAGTATATATATTCTGCTGTCCGTCCATGTGTCACTTGATATCAAGTTTATGAAGCCAACCTTTAGTTAAACATATATATTATGTATATCAAACGATTGGAAATGCTTTCCCTATTGAAATACAGGAAAATTGGTTCATAAATGCCACAGATAATAGACAAAAACTGAAGGTAACTCAAACTTTTTTTCCGGAATTTTTACTATTTTTTTGAAGAACTTATAAGAGCTGAAGACTTATTTAGATTTCAATTAATTTAGCAGATTTATGCGCTAAAGGATTGAAATGAATAGGACCATTACTTCCTTAGTTCCTATATTTTGAACCCCCCCATGAGACCTATGGACTTGGTTATGGCACTGATTTATTACATGTTTTCCCCCCGAATTTAATCTTTTTTTTTCATTTTTAAAAATCGTTTCATAAACCATCGAGATATGGTCAATTCTTTCTTTAAAAATTTAGTCCCATGTGGTTGTTGTTGTTCTTGTTTATAACTAAAGGAAAACAATAACAACATTTAAACTAATGTTTTGGAGATTTTGGTCATTCTATTAATGCTAGAAATTTAATTTTTTTACTAATGGATCAGAAATATTTTTGTGGATTTTTCATTTGAAGACATAAATCCGATTAGGCCACTAGTTTCCGAGATATGGACGAAAACTTATTCTGACGCTCCTGGGGTAGCTACAAATCTAGTTGTTACGCCGAAAAATTACTCATTTTTTACTCGAATTTTGATTTTTTCAAATTTTTAATTTGGATCATAAATAGCCGAGATATTAACAATTCTTTATTTTACTTGTGGTTGTTGTTGGATATTGGAAAAATAATGTTTTCGACTTTTTTGAGCGTTATATTTAAGCTAGAGACATAATTTTTGTACTAGCAGATCGGTAATAATTAGGAGAATTTCTAAGTTGAAGACATCACATTAATCGGACCATTAGTTTTCGAGTTATAATCAAAAACGCATTTTCTGATATTTTGAACTTCCTATGGAATATATAGACTAAATTTTGATGCAGAGAAATAGTTAATTCTCTTTCCCTGAATTTTGGTTTTAATTTTTTTTTTGAAATCGGCCCATAAATAGCCGAGTTATTAAATACGCTTATATCGCGAAAACTACTTGCGATCTGAATAAAATTTTGCATACATATTGAATATTCTAGAAAATCTATGTTGACTCTGTCACAAGGATAATAATATGAAAGCCTATTTATAACAAAGACTTAACTTTAAGTCCGTTGCAGAAAAAAACTCATATAAGCAAAGGTGAAGGGTACAAAAAATTCGGCACTGTCGAATTTAAAACTTTAACTTGTTTAAAATTCAATTTTAATTTTCATTATTAACATGATTTTCCAGATTCCGAAAATGTGCTTATTGATTAACCCTTGAAAGTCTTAGTTAAAATCTTCGAAAATTTCCTTTAGACTAAAATTCCCAAGAAGTCAAATTGACTGCTTAGGGACTCTTTAAAGTTTATATAGGCGATTCAAGTAAAAAAAAATAAATGCATCTAAACAAAATAACTGTCTTGGGACTTTTTAAATTCTATCTGCATTCAGTTTTGGATTCTTAAATAATATTTCGCTAGATACCTGATATGGGAGCGCATTAAGAATATAAGAAGAAATCAAAATAACGGCCTTTTGGAAATAAAGCTATAAAACATAGATATTTAATTAAATGTAAAATATAGAGTGGTATTTGAATTAAAAAGCAGTCAAAATGACTTCTTGTTTTATAAATTCAGAAATGACAATTTTTATAGTTTATAATACCCTTGTTAAGGACTTATAGATAGTTCAATTACCCGAATGAGTTCTTGAAATTTTCAGAAACTAATCTCAATATCTTCAAAAGTAACGAGACTTCCAGCTTAAAAATTTTATAAAGCTTATGCTCGGGGGAATGTTGAAGAAAAGTTTGAAACCCAAAAGCAGTCAATATAATCCAAAAAGTTCTGGGTATGACAAACAGAAGCCATTCGTTACAACAGGCTCTATAAATACCGATTTTTTCATCATGAAATGTTTACAGAAAAGGCTGCTTCCTCCATTCACATGACTTTATAATGTGTCCACTTATTTTTGGCCTGACAGGGCATGGTAAACAAGCCCTTTTAGTGGTACAATTACAATAATGTGGTGTTTGAACCAAGAGAGGCAAATCCTTCAAACTGCGTGGAGCCAAGGCCAGTGAAAGGATGTTGGGCTCTTGTTGAAAGAGAATTGAAGAGCACAAAAGAAGGTATATAAAAGTGTGTTAGATGTTAAACGTAGAGCACAGTGACAGAAAGCACTAAATAACATTATTGGAAGGATTTTCGAAAAGGATGAAAGTGATTATAAAAATATTTTTTCTTTTTAAACTGTAATAATAATTTCAATCATATAAAAAATTAAATTGTAATTTTAGTGATTTCACATATATTAACACATGTATATATGTGTGTGAAGAATTTTTTGATTTTTCGCTGAGAACTTAGGTTAAGTTTCACTCCTCTCACTCACCGCAAGTGATAATTATCGTTTGTCCTTAGAACTATTGAAATTATAGTTAAACAGCTTAATTGAAAAATGTGGAGGTCATAGGACCAGGGAAAGAATTGACTTCAGGTTAAGGCCATGTGATACTGTCCAAAGGGAGTAATTATTATTTGTCAAATATTTATAGAATTTTTATCACGAGTTTAAAAGTGAGAGATTTATAATTTTGACCTCATCTCATCATCATTTTCCATTCAGAAATGCTTCACCAGAAAAGTATATACATTTAATAAATACAACAGCGAAGCTTTCCTGGTCTCTACTAGCTTATTTATAGAAATAGCTAAGCCTGACATTTTCTTTATGCAATTTAATATTTTTATTTAAAAAAATAATTATTCAAACACATAAATAATTGAAATCTGCGATCAATTGTGTCGTGTTGCAAAATAAAAAAAATGTTTTTTTTCTATAAATTTCTGTAAATGTGGTTGTTAAATCCGGTTGATTAAACATGAAACTCGTGCAATAATTTAAACAGAAATTTGTGCGTTTTTTTTTTCTGGAGAACTGCAATCGGGAATTTTGTTTTTTCGGAAAATTTTAAATTTTAAGTTAATTGAGAGGTTTTTTTAAGCGAATGTAATTTGTTTTTGTAGTAAATTTTAAATGTAAAATTAACATTGAAAAATGTTGATTTAAAATGTTGCTAATTGACAAGAAAATTTTAAGAATCATTCATATATAAAACAACTTTTTCAGTTTTTGAGCAAAGTGGTGTTTTTAAGCGCTGTTTCTAGTTTGGCTATAATTTGTCTTCAATATTTTTAATATCGACCAGACAGACTACAGTAGGCCCTTAGCTTTACCGTATTCTGCGCCCAATTTTGTTAGACTTGATTATTTAATTTATAACTTTAAGACTTTTTTCTAACAGATAATTAAATTTAAATTGATTTTGACATTTTCGCGCATTTCAATTAAAGCACTTTTTAAAAGTAGTTAAAATCCATAAAAAAATAATTATTTAGTGAAACCATCTTAAGCGTAATTATTTCGTTTTTCTTTATAATTAAAAATAATTTAAAAGAAATCAATTATTTCTTTAATTTTTTCTTATATTCAAATCATAAAAATAACTTAAATTACTTAACATACAGTAGCGAGCATAAAATATGTAACACCAGGTCATAAACTATAATAACAGATGTTTTCGAATAACAACAAGAACAAAAAAATACAAAATTACAAATACTAAAGCGAAAATGAAGATGCAGAGAGAGAGAGAGAGAGTGAAAGAGAGTAAGAAATAGTCAGCTGAGATTATGCTGTCAAATTTTTTTTTTCTTTTGCCGCAGCTGTATATTGCTTGTCATACCAAGAACATTTTGGGACATTTTGACTGCTTTTGGGTCTTAAACTTTTCTTTATAACATAAAGATTTTTTATCAGGAAATTGGCATTAGACTTATAATGTGGGTCATTCCTTCTACCTGAACCCGGTTTTTTGTCAACGAACAAATTCTCCCGGTGCTGTTTAATTTGGAAACAGTTTAAGGTCCAAATTGAGTTAAATTTCATTCCTTTGTTTCATTCACTCTTTCTCTATATATTTTGTATACCCTACACCACCATTGGTGGTTGGAGTCGATTTAACGATGACCGTCCGTCCGTTTGACTGACTGGCTGTCCATGTAAAAATTGTGAACAAAATGCAGGTTGCAATTTTAGAGATACCTCGATGAAACATGGCATTTTGGTTCAACCAAGATGCCTATTGAAATTGCCTATTTAAGGGCCTATTATTTCACCTAGCGCCCATACAAATGTTACACCCGGAATGGGTTTTTAAAGTCATAAAAGTCCTTATCTAATAATATTCTAAAATAATGTGGCAAATTATACGTGGATCGGTCTATTATTTCATAGGTCCCATATAACATCCCTTCAAAATAAGACTTTGAAAGGCTTAAATCTTAATGTGTTAAGAATTGGTTAAATTAAGATAAATATAAGCAAAAATCGATATACGAAACTTGACGAGGGTCAGCACATAATTTCATCTAGCTCTCGTATTATCCCCTTAGAAGGAGTCCTTTTAAAGCGCACATATCATACATAATACATATTAGTACCATAATATACTGCACTGTTATGAACAAATTTGAAAATATATTTATACGAGGGTCGATCATTATTTTTTGCTGGCTATCATTAATAACAAACAATGTGGTGTAGGGTATTAAATAGTCTGGCTTGACCGACTATAATATTTACTTGTTTTTTTTTTAGGAAAATGTTTATAAATATCTGTCGAGAATAATCAAACTTATCTTAAACATAACTTCGTTTACCGTTGCATGTTTTATGCCCTGCACTGTAAGTAATCTCCCCCTAAAATTGTATATGTATATAATTCGCATTTCTATTTTTATTTCCAAATAAAAATTATTACAAACCATTTATTTCATTTCTTGGAATTAAATAACTTTTAACCTTGAAATTTATTTCATATAAATTTTTAGAAGCGAAATTTTTAAGACCCGGTGCGATTTGCCCCCCCTTAAAAAGTGGGTTGTACACCTCCTCATGGTCGTATCGGTCCTACATTTTCGCCAGTACAAAAAGATCCTTGGGAAAATAATTAAAACTAATTTGTATACTGCCACTTCTAAAGTTCATTAGATATTCGATAATTAATATTTGCTTTATATGGGAGTACCTCTCCCCTTGATCCTACCCGTCCTATATTTTGATTAGTAGAACAAATTCTTGAGAAAATGATTGGGTTAGAATTTGAGAACTATTGCAGTTATAGTTCTTTAGATATTCGAAAATCTATATTTTCTTTATATGGGGAACACCTCTCTCCATGGCACTATCCGCCCTTCATTCTGTCCAGTAAAACAGTTACTGGGGTTACCATTCCCCCAGATTCTATCCGTCCTTGATTTTGTCTAGTAAAAACAGTTTTTTGAAAAAAATTGTTGACACCAAAGTTGTAAATTCTCGCTGTTATAGTTCTTTAGATATTCGATGACTAAAATTTGCTTTGTATGGCGGCTACTTCTCCCCCTGATCCTATGCGTGCCTCATTTTGCCTCGAAAAACAGTTCCTTGAAAAATGATTCGGACCAAATTTGAAAATTCTTAGTGTAGTGGTTCTTTAATTATTCGATGATCAATATTTGCCTTTTATGGAGGCTACCACTCCCCCAGATTCGTCTTACATTTTGTCCAGTAAAATAGTTCGCTGAAAAATTTATTGGAATCATAACCTTTCCCCCTGATCCTATCCGTCCTACATTTTGTCCAGTAAAATAGTTCCTTGAAGAAGTGATATTTCTTTAGATATTCGATAATCAATATTTGATTTGTGTTTGGGGTACCTCTTCTCCCCCTGATCCTATCGTAAATTTTTATGGCCCATGTTACTTGCGACTATATGGGTATCATTCTATGAAAATTTCAGCAAAAATTTTAGCTTTCTATAAGTCCCAAACAAACACTTATATATAGATTAATATATGTAGATTCGCATTAGTTCGACAATAATGAGGTTGATAGCTTTTCTGCTTCACTATCTTAAAAAACATTAAGATTTTCTACAGAACAAACAGGTCGAGTATGTGCAGGTGTTTGTTTTTATAATTGTTTTCGTATTATCAAATTCATTAGGCCTCTTATTATCAGTAAATCTGCTTAGTTACAATCATTCTGCCCGCCCCTTTTTAAACCGGATTTAGTAGATTTTTTTAATGATGACTTTACAAAATTTTGTTTATTTAAATTTAAAAATTAAGTGTTCCTTACACTGTACACACAGTGGGACTATGACATTTAATCTATCAAATTTGTTTTGATATAATAGATACAATTGAAGGGGTCTATACACGGTTTTATAAGATATTTATCTTTAAGTGTTTATTAGAAGTCAACGGCTAAACGGCTCAATGAATTTTCAGTATGTCTGGTGGGAAACAGAGACTAAATTTTTCACATTTTACCCACTATTTCGTTAGCTAAAATACTTAAATGTAAAAAAGTACTATTTTGTTGAAAACTTCAGAAGATTCAAAAAGTACCAGATAATACCCTCAAATTATTTTATTCATATAATTTGTTTCAGTTCAAATTGTTTCAAAATTCGAATCTTCTTCAAATTCTTAAAATATAATTTCTCTAAAAAAGTACCATCTAAGAAAAGTACCATTTGCTGACCAACTTCCACAAATGAATTTATTAACTCATTTTATATGATATTAAAAAACTATTAAATGTAAATACCATTTTTATCCCCAAATTTCCAAAAAGTACCAAACTTATTATTGAATGTAATAAGAATGTCATCTCTTTAAAAAAAATTGCTGCCAAAAAAGTACCAAATTGTAGTTTTAGTAGGTCTGTTTGGTAAAGCAAATATTGAAAATCTGATATCTAGTGACTTGCTATAAAAAGTGTATAATAATTTTGTTGGAATCAGGTTGCTATAAGACTCATTCAGTTAAAAAAATGTTGGACCAACTTGGGAACATGTACTCATATAAAGAAAGCAAATATATATTAACGGCTATTTCAATTACGGTTATAGATAAAATTTTTCCTCCATCACTTACCTGTTAAACAGAATCACTGCGAAATATATGGGGTAGGTCGAATCGATAATCCATAAAATATTGGTTATAGAATATCTAACAATTGTTACAGAGAGGGTGTCAAAATTTATTAATATAAGACAGATTAATTAAAAAAAATTAAGAGTGTCGCTTAGAACCGCCTATAAAATAATCTACAACAGGCACAGAAATTAGAATTATGGACCGACCCTTGTAAAAGTTGATTCTTAGATTATTGCTTGAGCAAAACATGCTCAATTTCAAATGTATCATGAGAGATTTATATCATATGAGGTACTTTTCGGAGGAGGGTCTTATATGAGGGCTAAAGGAAATTATGGACCGATCAACGTAAAATTTGCTTAAGTATATTCTGGTTGTAAAAATCTCTAAAGGATGGAATATTTTTAAAAACCAAATTCATTAGCATAATTGTATGAGATCTAACTGTAAGTGTTTTATGTACAAACAGCCAGTTAAACAGTCGAACATCATTAAATCTACTACATTAATGATACTGAATCGAACGATATACATAAAAGATTTTCGGAAAGTGGTCTATATGGGAGCTACAGATATTTGTCATCTTGACACTTCGTATCTACGAGTTTTAAAGACTTTATAAATAATTACAGAAGCATATCTGTATGAGATCTAACTGAAATATTGGACTGATCAGCACAAATATTTATAGACTTTGTTCTTGTTCTAAAATATGGACTCTGCCAAATTTTTTCGATTGTTCATAACGTTTCAATGACAAACAGCCAGTCGGGCAGACTCAGGAAATGATTCTAAGACGAGCGGTATATAATATATAATGCCTCAAACATTTAGAGTGGTATAGTGCATAAGAAATGCTATATTCGGCTATCCCGAATCTTCAATACCCTCCACAACAAATGCGTGTGAAGTAAATACGTTATGCTTCGTACATACACACTCACACATATACTCACAGGCGTATACAATGAGGTGGGTCGAAAATAAAATTTGTCAGAATGAGAGAATGGTTAATGCTATTTTCAGAAATGCTAAAATTATTCTTTTGCCACGCCCCTTTTTGTTTTTTGTATATAGCGCCATCATTCTAAGTCCAATCGGGACAAATTGTATATCGTTTTTAATGGTTTAAGAAGAGCTTAATTTTGTTTTTTTATGATTTTTGAATTCGATCTCAATTTCTAGTAAACACTTTTAGTACTCGGCCTATATCTTTTTGTATACTAAACTGATTGTATTGGTTTTAAATAGGAAACTTCTTAGGATTATAAGAAATACTTAGACCAAATTTCATTAAGCTCTGTCAATTATTGTGGATGTGAGCATGCCAATAACAGATAGACAGACAGACGGACATGAGTAAATCGACTCAGATTTTATATATATAGATAACTGGGTCTGTGATAAGTCCTTCCTAGCGTTACACACGGAAAGACAAGGGTAAACAGTTGTGGTGGAGGGTATAAACAAGTTACAATCATATTGCAAATTTTAAATACACTGATAAATATTGGTATAAATGCACTTTAATATTTTCAATGATTTAGGTAAAAAATAGGACAATTTAACAATTAAAGGGGAACAAACTAATTAATTTAATAATTAATTAACTGGAATGGAAAAATAATATAAAAAGTTAAGCAGTTGTTTACCTCTCTAGATTTTCTGTTGCCTTGAAATTCGAAATGCAAGTTGGAAGATCATTTTATAATGGTTATTTATTAGTTGTATTCCCTCTACTGAAATTCCGTTTTGACTTACGAATCTCCTTTGACCTCAAATCGTTTCAGTAGCAATTCGAACTGTACAAAATGATCTTCTTTTCATCAGAAATTAATATTTTAGATTATTTTATCTGTGAGGAAACCCAGCAAGATTTCACTGCGTTTTTAGCAATATGTGGCAGTGTAGTTGAATACGTACTTATGAACCTTATCTTTTTTTCCTTTTTTACCAAATATCTTCAATTCTTACCCACTGTGTAATGTCAATAACCATATAGTTTACAATGTTGTTTTGTATCTGATAATAAAAACTTTATAAATTTAAAATTTATATTTTTTTATATTAATTTTAAATTTTGTAATTAATTATTAAAATATAAAACGTAAACATTCTTTGTTAAAGAACTCATCAGCAATTTATTTAAATTAAATTAAAATATTCTGCTTAATTTAGTATTTTTCTAAGCAAATATTAATATTTTATTTTCATACAATTTAAATAGATTCTAAGTAATTTCAATTTCTTTGCATGGGGGTAACTCTCCCACTAGTTTTATCCATCCTACATTTTGTCCGGTAAAACAGATCCTTTAGTAAGTGATTAGGTGCATTTTGAGAACTCTCATTGGTATGGCTGTTTAAATATTCTATGGCCAATAGTTGTTTTATACGGGAGCATATCTTATCCTATCCGTCCAACATTCTGTCCAGTAAAACACTTCCATAATAAAGTAGCTGGTATTAACATTCTCTCTCTATTATAGTTCGTTGTATATTCGATAATTTGCTTTGTACTCAACCTATCCGTCCTGACCTTTTCCTTGAGCATGTAGTTGGTACCAAATTTGACAACTCACTCTTTTATAGTTCTTTAGAAATTCGATAATCAATATTTGCTTCGTATGGGCCGTACCCTTCTCCCTGGTCCTATCAGAATTTTTTGTAGCCTATGTTACTTTCGGGTATATTTGTATCATTCTGTGTAAATTTCATTAGGTTGAAATGTATACAAACGATACAATAAGGATCATTAAAGAATGGCTGAAAAAAGCAGGACTAGAACTAGCTGACCATAAGACGGAAGCAGTACTAGTAAGTAGCCGCAGGAAAAGGGAAATATTAAATATTAAGGTTGGAAGGGAGATTATCAAGTCAAGCATGGCGATAAAATACTTGGGCATTATGATTGACGAAAGGCTTAACTTCAGGGCCCATATGGAGTATGCTTTTAATAGGGCTGCCAAAGTGAATAGTGCACTTAGTAGAATCATGCCCAATGTTGGAGGACCACGACAAAGTAGACGGCTACTGATTTCTAGGGTTACATTGTCAATATTGTTATATGCAGCGCCTATTTGGGCGCGGTCCACAGGAGATACAACACGTAGGAACGTGTTATCACTTTTCAGACAGAGTTGCCTACGGGTATGCTGTGGTTACAGAACAATTTCACTGGAAGCTACCTGCGTAATAGCCAGTATTATTCCTTTCGACCTGGCTGCAGACGAAGTTCTTAGGATATATGAGAACAAAAGAGAGCATCCTGAAGGCAATAAAGAGAAAGGAAGCAACAACAACGCGACAGAACATTAGCAAACTGGCAAAGGAGATGGCAGAGTACTCTGAAAGGGCAATGGACGCATAGATTAATACCGGATATAAAAACGTGGATAGAACGTGGACATGGGGAGGTGAACTACCACCTAACTCAATTTCTTTCAGGACACGGAGGATACAGAAGCTATCTGTATAAGATAGGATATGACGAATCTCCAAACTGTCCGATATGCTTGGAAGTAGAGGATGCTGAACATGTGGCATTTCGATGCCCCAGATTTGAGAACCTAAGACGTACACTGGAGTGTGAATCTGGGACGAGTGTTGATGCGGATAACATAATAAGAGTAATGATTTCTTCTGAGGGTAATTGGAATTCGGTTAACCGGTTCATTACCCAAATAAACCTTGCGTTGGGTTTGGAGGAGAAGAGGCGAAAGGGAGAAAGAGAGAATAGGATAATTGAGGTAGCTTAAATGCTAACCAGTCCCGCGAAGTAATACTTAAAGGCAGTTCCGCGGGACATTTATGGTGTTGACGATGGAGGTGGTTTTAGTCAGTAAAAATCCGACATAACCACATGGTACCTTTTGAAGGTTTCCACCTCCAATATAAAAAAAAAAAAAAAAAAAGATAGATAGATAGATAGATAGATAGATAGATAGATAGATAGATAGATAAATAAATAAGTAATTAAATAGATATATTATATATTATTTTTTCTTTTTATTTTCTAAAAATTTAATTTTAACAACTTTAATTTGTACACAATTATCTGAATAATTCAAATCAAATTTTGTATCGCTTTTCTCATCATAATTATCTTAAAATTACATTTTTCCAATTACATAAATTATCATTTATTAATGAACAATTTTTATTGTGGTAAATTCTCCGAAATTAAATATATTTTCATTTTATATATATGAATGTATAAATTATGTTAATGATACATTTAAATATCTACACATATTTATTAGGGATGTTCAAAAATTATTTTGAAATTATGAATAAATGAAAATAATTTCAGTACTGCAGTGAAAAGTATTGCCTTAGAAATGTTCTTCATCGATCGAAACCAATAGAACTCAGAATGAGTAAGATCTAAGCTATAACTTGGATAAGTCAAAGCGTCCCAATCAAAGTTTTTTAAATAATTTTTGAACTCTTAACCGAACGTTGCCATATTTAAATTTTATTAACAAGAGTCTGGTCGAATATTGCTCTCTTCAAACTGATCAATTGTCTTGCATACAGATCTTCTGTGATCGTCTGATCCCAATTCAACAACTTATAACACAAGCCACTCAGACAATCCACTTCGATTATAGTTTTTTATGTAAAAAGAATGTTTTTTTTTGGTAACCGAATCTAAACTGAAACTAAATATTTAAATCGATCATATGTGGTCGATTAATCGAAAAATATAATTTCTTAGATTTTTAATTAAATGAAAACAAATTTTTATTTTTAAAAATCAATTAGTGGATACGATTAATCGACTAAACTAAACGAATGAAAATGGTTGCTCAAAATCGACACAATTCATAATACAAAATATTTTTTTATTCTCCATTATCATCAAAAAAACATTCTTTAGGTAAAATTTATAATCGATTCTACGCTAAAAACTTTATACTAAAATCGATTATTAGTCGATTAATCGAAAAACATAATTTGTTAGAATATTCGCTGTTGGTGAAATATAAAATTAAATTTAAATCTAATTTTTATTTTTTAAAATATGGTACATATTCCGAATATAAGAATCGATTAAACATTGAATTAAAATATTTTCACGAAAAAAAATCACTATTATTATTAGTCACTATTATTACCCTGAATATCCGGTTCGTACAAAGATTTTTTTAATTATTCTGTAATTTTCGAAACGTTAAAAAAAATTATAGGCTCCCATCTACTCAGGGGAGTTGTAGGTGGCCCTACAAATTTCGCCATCTTGAGTATGGTGATTTTTTTCAAAATTCACCAAAAAATTTATTTAGAGACAGAAGATCAAATATATATAAATCTCTGCAGACATTATTAATTGTCCTTTTTAGCTTTGTTTTTTTTAGTTTCTTAAAGTTTGCAGGGTCCTTATGGACACCCTACATTTAAAAAAAAACATGGTCCAGATTCCTTTTAAAAACAGTGTTGCCTCATGAAGTATATGAATCCGTTATAAAGTTTTATTAATTTGAAATTAGAGCATTAAAAAATTTGCCCATTTATAAAGGGTGGCAACATTTTTTACTGCTAAAACTGCTTTTTTTTGCTTCGAATTTGTAATCATGTTTGTTTTCAAAAGAAATCGGAAATATTTGTGAAATTAATTCGGGTGAATTTGGGGCAAAGATGTGTCCATATGCTCTGTCCCAGATTTCTCAATTTTGAAAATAAAAATAAATTTTATTGGAAATTGGAATTATCTTTAAACTATATAATATGTAAGTTAACCATCCGATAAATATTTTGTACTGGACACCCTTTGTAACGATAGGGTGTTCATTTCCAATTTAACTAAGAAATTTTTAAATTTTAAACTCATTTTAATATGAATTTGAATTTTGGGTATTTTTATTCTAAAAAAAAGATTTTTTAAAATCATCGTTCGTTCAATTTTTTTAAAGTTTAAATATTAATTTTACAAAAAAATCGAGAATATCTGGATTAAAATTATTTTGTGCCGGATGCCCTTAATAATGAAAGGCTGTTCATTTCAATTAAAAAAGTCTAAATTTTAAAACATTTTTTTTTTGATGCGAATTGGGTTCTTGTGTATTTCCATACTAAAAAGTGGACATTGTTTTCACTTTTTGCCTCTTAAGAGGCAAATTGATGGACTTAATACTGAAATTTTAAAAATGATTTCAATTTTATTAAAATTTAAATTTTAATTTTATTTACAAAAAAGAAAAATGAAAGGAAACTTTGAAGTCCTTTTAAAGGAATATATGACTCGATATGGAAAACCGCAAAGTCACTCTTTTTTTAAATTGTTATACGATTTTAAATTATATTCTCATTACATCAATCATTATTTATATAAGTTAATTATTAAACGGAAATAATGATTTAATTTATATCAATATTATTTTAAATTAATTTAAAATTTCAATTATTTTATGCACTTTTATACACTCAGAAAAAATTTAATGTAAAATCAACTAAAATGGAAATAATTTAACTTCTTTTATTTCAATTATGATTTTGCTTTATAGATAAAAAATGTTAATTTAACATTGTTTCACAGTAAATACAGTTTCTTGAGAATTTTCTTGAATTTTTAGTACTTCAAATTTTAGTACTTAAAAGTCATTTTAAAAATTTATCGTCGTATAATTTTTTAAATTAATATTGAACGTAAATACGTTCAGTTTAAATTAAATGAACAACATTCAATCTCAAATCAACTATGTTTAATATTGATTTTGTTTCATGTTATTTTTTTTTCTGCGTGTACCCGTATTCTCATAATTCGCTAATTTTATTTATATAAATATGATGGCGGATTTTGAATGAAGCTATAATGTTGAAAAATTAGCATTAAATTATTTGCTTACATTTTCCTTATCAACACATTAAATATTTATGTACAGCTGCCGTCAAAATAATAGCACCACTCACATGTCACATCTTGCAATTACAATGTAGTCCCGGAATTCAAGCTTTTTATTATCTGAGAAAATCAATAAATTTCTTTATAAATATCAGAAGTATTCCAATAAATTTGATTGAAAAGACAGAATATCAGATTGAGAACTCTCAAAATAATAGCACCATTTCTATTAACTTGGAGAAAACCCATAAACAGTTTAAACAATTGTTATAACATTTAGTGTGAAAGAAAGCTTCTGTAATATATTATTAACAAAGTTTCATGAAGCGTGTTATTAGAATTTAAATAATGGGTTGGTCTTAACCCTGTACTTCAAAAAAGCGTGAACTCATTAAGAAACGTGGTTCTGATGAAGATATTTATGCCGAAATCAGAAATATTATTGCATAATCAAATAAAATGCTTAGAAATATCATAACCTATAAATTAAAAGTAGGAAGTCATAGACGAAAAACTGTGACGGCACCTTTAATGGTCCATCGTATATTACGTCAAATGAAACAGGCAACATTCATCTCAGCAGCAGAGATTAAAAAAGAATTAAATCTGTTATATAATTTGAAGGCCCAAAGACCATGAAGAGTGCCCCCTCTTAACTGCTCCGCATGTCTCAAATAGTTTTGAGTTTGGTTTGTCATATTGAATAAGGGGAGTAGTATTCTATCGCAACATACCAGCAAAATAGCTTAAAAGTGGTTTCAGAATAATGGAGTCATTGTAATGAAATGGCCTGCCCAGTCTCCCGATTTAAAGCCACTCGATAATTTGTGTGCGTAAGTATAAAACAAGGAGTCGATAATAAAACCGATCAATAATAGAGACCTTTGGACCACTATAGAACAGGAACGCTATTACCCTGGCAAAAACTTTCAAACACGACGAAACATACCAGCAAAATAGCTGAAAAGTTGTTACAGAATAATGGAGTCACTGTAATGAAATGGCCCCCAGTCTACCAATGCAAATTCTATCGATAATTTGTCTACGTACGTATATATTTGGACCATCATAGAGCAGGCATGGAATTCTATTATCCTGACAAAAACTTTCAAACACGACGGTTCTAGTACTATGCTGTGTTATGGTCTTGGACCCATTTACCGTATTAAAACTGTTTTGGATGTGTCGGAATATAAGAAAATGTTAGGCGAAGTAATGCTACTGTATGCATCTGAAGAAATGCCACTGATTTGGACTATGCAATAAGGTAACGCCCATTAACAAACAAGCAAAATAGCTGGAAAGTGGTTACAGAATAATGAAGTAACTACAGTGAAATGGCCTCCCCAGTCTACCAATGCAAATTCCATTGATAATTTTCTAAATACGTATATATTTGGACCATCATAGAGCAGGCATGGAATTCTATTATCCTGACAAAAACTTTCAAACACGACGGTTCTGGTACTATGCTATGGAGCTGCTTTTCATGTTATGGTCTTGGACCCATTTACCGTATTAAAACTATTTTGGATGTGTCAGAATATAAGAAAATGTTAGGCGAAGTAATGCTACTGTATGCGTCTGAAGAGATGCCATTGATTTGGGGTATGCAATAAGGCAACGCCCATTAACTTACCAGCAAAATAGCTGGGAAGTTGTTAAAGAATATTGGAGTCACTGTAATGAAATGACCTGCCCAGTCTACCAATGCAAATTCCATTCATAATAATAGCGATCTTTGTGCCATCATAGAGCAGGTATGGAACTATATTACCCTGGCAAAAACTTTCAAACATGAGGAAAGATACCAGCAAAATAGCTAAAAAGTGGTTGCAGAATAATGGAGTCACTGTAATGAAATGGCCTGCCCAGTCTACCAATGCAAAGTCTATTGATAATTTGTCTACATACGTATAATAGAAGGGATCGGACCACAAATAGCGATCTTTGTGCCATCAGGGAGCAGGTATGGAACTCTATTATCCTGACAAAGGAGCCAGAATGTAATAAATTCAAAGGAAAAACGATGATTAAACAATAAATATTATATTTTTTTCATTTTTGTTATTGTTGAAACTCGGTGGTGCTGGTTGACGCCAGGTTTTATCCGTTCTTCTGGAAAGATTTAATTTTCAAGAAAGATAATGATTAGAAATATTATTGATGCTTCTTCACTAACTTTTTAACTTTTTTTTGATTTTATTTAATCATAAAATAAAAACAATTTTCTATTCAAATGACATTTATGATTTATGTAGTGCTATTATTTTGACAGCAGCTGTATATAATAATTTTAAAATATAAATCCAACAATTTTGTTTTCTTTCAATTTAATCCTTTAAAATTAAATTAATGACATTTATTTATTGCGTTTTCCACTACAATTTGTGAACAATATGCAAACAACAACAAAAAAACTACATATTAAAATTTAAATGTGCTGCTTTAAATTTTGTTAAACTGCTGTTTTCAGGCAAATTTAATAGGATTAAATTTTACACTAGAAATCCTCTAAAAAGGTTAATTTAAAATGATTTGTATACGTGTCCTTTATGTGAAAAACCAACAACAATATTTTATACATAAAAGAAAAAAAATGGTTTCCTGTTGCTATTTTCTAGATCCTTTTTTAGAAGTCATATGTTTTTAACAAAACATACATATTTAAGGACTCCATTAAGGCAATTTTGTTGAACACTTCCTAGTACAGCATTATGTTATATCAAGAGAAAGCTTTAAGGAAGTTATATCTTAAATTGTATTTACATTAAAATTTAAATCTCATTTCACATTCAAATTATGTGGGGTTAATCGTCAATAGTTACTTGTAACCTCCACCAATGATCGTCTTTATCGTTTTGGTCCAACTAGAGCTCTCAATATTTCTTAAAAACAGAATAAGACAAAAGGTTTTGAAAACAAAGATGAATTAATTTTGCCTTGTGAGCTGACCAGGGGCCCTTCTTTCTCTTCAGTTTTCAAATCAATTAGTTTTGAATCAGACAAGTTTCTCAAAAATTGGATAAATTGCATGACGGCTATGCAGACCCTCCACCATAAATGCGTGCAGTATATACATTGTGTCTTGTACATACACTCACAAAAACACCCGCAACATATCTTTCTTCATAGTGAACCGATTTTGATAATGAGGTATTTGTAGCTTAATTTTCTGGCAAAATTTTATTCTAATTGTTCTTATCATGAACTAAGAGGCCGATTTTACTGCTTTTAAATAAGACACTTTTCGGGACAATAATAAATACGCAGGCCAATTAAGCTCTCAATTAAGGTAGAAGTGAGTGCACCAACAACTCAGATTGTGATTTGTTGCAAGAATCTATACATATTTTGGGATCTTAGATGATTCCTTCTTAGCGTTACACATGGAATGAGAAAAATTAAAATTAAAAGATTCAAAAAGTTTCAAAACATCTTTGTAATTTTATGCTATATTTTGATCACACATTGACAGAGATTCCGAGTTCCTTTGCGTCCTTAGATATCCATGCATTTATTCTATTATTTTGATTCTTAAAATTTACCTAAATGAATAAGATGGATAATGGATCGTTCAACTTAAGCGCAAAAATACATATGACGGCGTTTGAAATAGCCAGTAGGCTTTAGCTCGTGGGTCAATTGAGAGATCATAAAGTTTTTTATTTAAAAAATTGCGTCTGTGATGTTTAAATTGACCGCTGCCGACCTCAATGCTTTACACAGATCTTTGATATATAATAGGAATTATAAGAAGGTCCTTCCAAAATACAATGCTCTTATTGGTAGTGCTTCCTTCAACATCTCACAGATATTTAATGGTTGGAAAAATTATGAAACGAGATGTTTTGCCACACTATTGTGAATAGCATCTAGTAGTAGTACGCCCACTAACCGGATGGATAGATATCACCCTCCTCGGTTTCCCCAGGAGCCAAGTCTAGCTACGAAATATTAAACATTCTTAAAACCTCAAAACCCTTTAATATTTAAGGTTAAACATATCATCGAGATACCAACTATGGGTCTGACGGTCATGTTAACAAGGAAAATATCAACTATTATGATTTTCGTATCGCTAATACTTCCACAGTATCTTTTAATCCTTTTTCAAATCAATTATGTCAGCATATAATGTTTGAAGTTTTAGGGTCAAGGAAGTGATATAGATAGTTTCATTGTTTCGCTCTGCGAAACGAGTGGTGAAACCTGCGGGGGATACTAATTAGCTGATTAGATTATTTAACTATTGTAAGATGATTTATATCAGGAAATGTATAATTTGAAAGTGGCGAATGCGTTTCACATGCTCTCAGATACTCTGATTTGTATATAAGAATGATTTATTTCATCTTTCTCTCAAAGAATTTCAATCCATCTGCTCGGCATTCGATTTCATCATTTGCCAGTAGGGACATTAATGAGCTGAACAAATTACTCTGATACTCAAAGATGAGATGTCTAGTAATGTATCATCTATGAAGTTGTAGCATTTTGAAATTCCGAATGCTGGTCAGTGTTTTCGTCTTCTGAGAATTAGAAGCTACCATAGAGTGGAAGTGGTAGGCATACCCATGAGCTGATTATATTACTAAGCTGTTCTGAGATTAGTTATATCTAGTAACCTGTAGTTCTGTTAGCTATAGAATATCGAAAATGTAATGCTGAACTTTGAAGGTTCATAAGTTCGAAATGCTCTTTTACATTTTCTACATTCGTCGTCATTAGTTACTCAAATAAGATTTAGAGATAAACGTAGAGTTGGGCAGGTAATGAGAGCACTCTTGAGCTAATTAGAATATTCTAATTCTCTTATTATGAGTTATGTCTGTACTTTATCATACTTGAAGTTATTGCATATCGAACTAGCGAATGCCAGACAGTGACACAGGAAGTGTTCAATTATTTTGAGACCCAAATTAAGTTTTCTACATTATTTACTGTACTGTCTCTCCTGGATACAAGAAGTAATATAGAAAGTGTTCAATTGTTTACATGTCTATCTTACATGCTCTACATTACTTTACATCAGTTACTACAATGCAAATGGAGATTTAGGTTATCCAAGCTTATGACTTGTAACTCTCTAACTTTAATAATATCACCACTTTATGTAGATGTGAATAATTTAAATCTGGG
>PYHX02000495.1:76796140-76798640 GCA_004302925.2 Cochliomyia hominivorax | reverse complement strand
ATGATCAATGACGACAACGGTCCATTGTGGTGCCTTCAAGGTAATTGTCTGAAAAAAATACGAATTATAAGAAGGAGAAGAAAAAAATTAAGAGAGAGAAGTTTAAAAGAGAATGCAGATCAGAAAAGAGAGAGTTACAGAATTTCCTTAGAATGAAAAGCTTCACACGTCAGCTTGAGTTATCCTTCTAGACATTCAATAATATTTACGAACCCTATTACACCCTCCAACCTATAGCTAGTGAAATATACCGGCAGCACAAACTCTTCTGCCTACGGAGTGCAGAGTTGGCCTCAGCCTTCCCACATTAATTTGCGGAATTTAGAGATACGGCAAAGTGGCTTGTTTTAGACGTCCTCAAATATTGGGTATACAAATGTCCAAAGGTTTCAGGACCCGTTATTCAGTATTTCTTAGAATTAAGCTGTGGCCACAAGTCCTTGTTAACATGCAATTAGACCTTCCGCACCATATATAACTCGCCCGTATTTTAATCTTTCGGTGGATAACATTCCACCAAATTTCAAGAAGAAGAATTTTCGCATTTTGCTGGATTTTATACCCTCCACCACCACAAGTAATGATGAGGGTATATTTAGTTTGTCATTCCGGGGTGTAATGTATATATATATATATATATATATATATATATATATATATATATATATATATATATATATATTATATATATATATTAATTATATTATATATATATATATATATATTATATTATATATATATATATTATATATATTTATATAATTATTATATATATATATAATATATATATATATATATATATATATATATTATTGGATCAAATCAAAAACTGAGTCGATTTATCTATGTCCGTCGGTACGTCTGTCTGTCTGTCTGTCCATATTTTGATTACCTCCATATAAACCCCCTTCCCGGAAAACGGGTTTGAGCTTATAAACAATTAAATAAAGACTAATTCCATTGGAACTCGGTAAAATTATCTTTTTAACTATTTTTCATGTATATTTTTAATTAGAACAATCTCGGTCCATATTTTGATATAGCTCCCATATCAGGCCCTCACCAAAAACAGTTTTCAGCTTATAATTCAGTAAATAATATAATTCTATTGAAATTCGATACAATTATTTGCTAACTGTTCTGAAGATATTATATTATTTGCCCTATATAGGTCCATATTTCCTATAGCTCCCTTATAACGGGCTTTCCCGGAAAAAACGGAAGTTATAAAACATTTAAATAAAGATTAATTCCATTAAAATTTAGCAGAATAGTTTTTCTAATTTTGTGAGTGTATGTGTGTGTATATGTATATCTACGAAACCGATTGTGTGGTGGAGGTATTGAAGTTTCGGCATAGCCAGAATATAGTATTCTTACTGTTTTAAAAATAAAATCAACATTTGAAACATTGAAAATAATGATATTTAATTTGACATTTTTAAGTCGGATAGAAAAATCCTTTATTCAGTGTTTACTTTAGCTATGCAGCTATATATTTAGATAATTTAAAACTGATTCCAGCTGGGAATTCGAAAACTTACTAAACAAGTTAAAATTATTTATTTGCCATTTAAACCAACTTGTTTAGGGTTTGAGAACAAAACTTTGACTTGATTTTAACCGGATTTGATTTATATGCATTTAGGATTCCTTTAGACCTGTGGAAGACCACGTCAATGACCAACTGGTGGTCTATTATTCCTCTAAATTAACTCGATAACTTCTTAGCTTTATAAACACTGTTAAATTTTCTTTATAAAATTTCAAACACTTAAAGTTATAGATTTTTTTCCAAAAATTGGATTGGCAACACTGAAATCTATGAGAATTCACCTTTAGGATTTATTTTTTTCAGATTTATAATTAATTAATCTTTCATATTCATTCGTCATTGTAGAATGTTATGAAAATTTGTGTTATAAATTATATTCTTTGTAGACATAATTAATTTTTAAAAAGTTTATGCAACTTTTTGTTGCAAAAAACTCCGTTGCAATTAATTATATTTCAAATAATTGGATTTTCTAATTAAATTAATATGATTTAAGGGGAGTGAGATTGAAAAATTTCAGAAATTTTAGGATTAATGTTCATTAACGGTTACAAAAGCTTCCTTTAAAATCTTTGATTTTTTGGGGGGAAGTTTTTTTCTTTATTCAATTCATTCTTTTTCGAAAAATGTCAAGATCTTTTAGCTGATTTTAACCTTTTCAATCTGAGAAATTGCGACTCTTAGTATAAAAAGCTAAGCTTTTAGGAAGCATAGTTACTCATCTATGTTGTCTAAAACCACCCCTCTATGTGTGTTAGAGTGTGGTGGAGAACTTTGCTAATCTTATGTTAAGTTTATTTTTTCGAACTCTTCTTTTTTCTTGTATATGTATTTGGAATATTTTCTTGCATATGTCTTAGACAAATATTCCTACAAAGTTATATTTCTTATAACCTCAACCTTTTGTTGCAAATCTACATTTCATATGCAACTGCTTACAGAGGA